>JAPMUY010003203.1:5000-7500 GCA_026901105.3 Galaxias olidus
ACCCGAGAGCGGCTGTATGGAAAAAGTGCATGAGACAGCAAAGGCCTGGCAGAGAGAGAGAGAGAGAGAGAGAGAGAGAGAGAGAGAGAGAGAGAGAGAGAGAGAGAGAGAGAGAGAGAGTGAGAGAGAGAGAGAGAGAGAGAGAGAGAGAGAGAGAGAGAGAGAGAGAGAGAGAGAGAGAGGGTAAGAGGGAGGGGGCACAGCTGTAGGGGATTAGCGGCCAGAACTGGTGCTGGAGCCCAGGAATGCACCCCGACCCACAATGTCCTGAGAGAGAGAGAGAGAGAGAGAGAGAGAGAGAGAGAGCGAGAGAGAGAGAGAGAGAGAGAGAGAGGGATGGTGAGAGGAACGGAGGGAGGTTGGGATGATAGGGGGGGGGGGGGGGGGGGGGGGGGGGGGGGGGGGGGGGGGGGGGGGGGGGGGGGGGGGGGGGGGGGGAAGGGTGAGGGAGGATAAAGGCTTGGGCCAATGAACGATCCCAGGACATCTGTCTGTAGATGAACGAGAAAAGAGAGTCCATGGTGCAAGTGCTTGTTTGTCTGTGTGTGTGTTAGTGTGCTAGTGTGTGTGTGTGTGTGTGTGTGTGTGTGTATGTTTGTGTGTGTGTAAGTGTGTTTGTGTACATGGATGTGTGTGTGTGTGTGTGTGTGTGTGTGTGTGTGTGTGTGTGTGTGTGTGTGTGCATGTGCATCAAGAGACTGGGACAGGGGCTGTCTGATGGGACAGTGATTCCTCCTCCCCATCCTACAGGTCCCCGACATATCTCTCTCTCTCTCTCCCTCTCCCACTCCCTCCCTCTCTTTCTCTCTCTCTGTCTCTCTTTCTCCCTCTCTCTCTGTCTCTCTCTCTCTCTCTCTCTCTCTCTCTCTCTCTCTCTCTCTGTCTCCCTCTCTTTCTCTCTCTCTCTCCCTCTCTGTCTCTCTCTCCTCTCTTTCTCTCTCTCTCTCCTCTCTCTGTCGGTTCCTCTCTCTTCATGACTCTCACCCGGCCCTTTGGCAGTTGGATCTGCCCTGGTTCATGGGACCGCTACCCCCTCTCCCTCCCTCTCTCTCCGTCTGTCCCTCCCTCGCTCCCTCTCTCTCTCCCTCTCTTCCTCTCTCTCCCTCCCCTCTTCTCCGTGTCACATTCTTTGTCTTGTGAGCGGCCTGATTTATGGCCGGACACAGGAAGCTGTGTGAGTGTGTGTGTGTGTGTGTGTGTGTGTGTGTGTGTGTGTGTGTGTGTGTAATTACACGGTTTCGGAGTGCAAGGCGTGCGGGGGAATCCGTCAGAGGTCCCGTGGACATGGCTGAGACATCCATCAGTAGCTGTGTGATGTGACGGCGGGCCGGCCCTGAGCTGCAGCCCGCGGCCACGGAGCGCCGCGTGGGGAACGGGCCTCTAAACGCCGGAGGCCTGCGACCCACGCCGCGTCTGCTTCTCACTGCGTCCCGCCCCCGGGGAAAACGGCCTCCGCTGTTTTCATGTCGAAAGGGGTTGCTGCTGTTGTTGTTGTTGTTGTGGGCTGTAACCTCTGAAGGAGGTTGCGTGGGGCACCCGTAGGACGGTGTACACCACCGAGCTACACACACACCAGACCTCTGTGAACTGAAACCCGGACGGCAGGGCCGGGGGAGGGGCCCCGAAGCGACCAGACTCCTCCTCCTTCCTGTCAGCCCCTCCTCCTCTTTGTTGCCGCGGCCCAGCCTCCCCCTCTCATGTCACTTCCGTCTCCCCCCACGGTTGTCCAGCACCCCCCCCCCCCCCCCCCCCCCATGTTCAACAGGGCCTCACTGATGCCCGCTGACGCGTCGAGGTGACCGCGCCGGTCGTCACGACGATAGGCTCGTCCTCCCGTCCGTCCGTCCGTCAGAAACCACTCCAGACCGGTTCGGACCATTACCCCGCGTCTCCCTCCTCCTCCTCCTTTGCGCGTCTCCTGCCCTTAACTTGTTCTTCCACCTCCATGAAGGAGGTGATGGGCCGAAAGGGGAGCCTTCAGTCACTGCCTCCGCCATTATTAGACGCTCACTGCTGTGCTGACAGCCCGCACACTGTGTGTGTGTGTGTGTGTGTGTGCGTGCGTGCGTGCGTGCGTGCGTGCGTACGTGTGTGTGAGCGTTTGTGCGTTTGTTTGCTTGTGTGTGTGTTTGCTTGTGTGTCTGTGGTAAGTCAGTGGAATTTGCCCCTGGTAGTGGATATGAATGCGTTTGGAGGGCATGTGTTTGTGTGGTGTGGGTTCATCATTGCTGACAGGCTGGCAGCTCTGTCTTTGTTCACGTCCTTCTTCATTCCTCTGTGCCCGCGTGAGGGAACAGAAAACCAGGCAGTCGATTCAGACGTCAGGGTGTGTCTCTGCCTGTGGGGAGTGGGTCTCACTGCCTGTAGGGAGTGTGTCTCTCTACCTGTAGAGGGAGCAGAGCGTTGTACTGGGTGTGGTTCTCTGTCTGTAGGAGAACAGAGCGTTGTACTGGGTGTGGTTCTCTGCCTGTAGGAGAACAGAGCGTCGTACTGGGCGTGG
>JAPMUY010003205.1:0-25121 GCA_026901105.3 Galaxias olidus
GGCCCGGGAAAGTGAAGTTTGGGATGCCCTGCTGGAACTGCTACCTCCGCGACCCGACCCCGGACAAAGCGGATGAAGATGATGATGATGAAAGTAACGCCACCTTTCTCCAGTCTTAGTCTCTAATGTAACACTACGTATTAACACCACCTTTTAGCTAAAGTAACACCATCTATTAACACCACCTTCCTCTAGCCTTAGTATCTAATGTAACACCACCTATTAACACCACCTTCCTCCAGCCTTATTCTCTAGTGCAGCGTTTCCCAACCTTTTCCAACCCACGACACACTTGCATAAACGTATTCATTTTGCAGCACACCCCAGATTTAAAACTGAATCAAACTGAATACAAAATATTTGTTTATCTTTCCCAAATGTGACTTCCCCAAAATTCCACGGCACACCTGATGATGTCTGACGGCACACCAGTTGGGAAACGCTGCTCTAGTGTAACACCACCTATTAGCTAAAGTAACACCACGTATTAACACCAGCTTCCTCCAGCCTTAGTCTCTAGTGTAACACCACCTATTAGCTAAAGTAACACCACGTATTAACACCACCTTCCTCCAGCCTTAGTCTCTAGTGTAACACCACCTATTAGCTAAAGTAACACCACGTATTAACACCACCTTCCTCCAGCCTTAGTCTCTAGTGTAACACCACCTATTAGCTAAAGTAACACCACGTATTAACACCACCTTCCTCCGGCCTTAGTCTCTAGTGTAACACCACCTTCCTCTAGCCTTTGTCTTTAGTGTAACACCACCTATTAGCTAATGTAACACCACCTATTAACACCACCTTCCCCTAGCCTTAGTATTACTAGCCTAGCCTAGTAGGTCTAGCCTTAGTATCTAACGTAACTTCCCCTGTTAACACCATCTTTATCCACCCTTAGCCTCAAAGCTCCTTGGTACATGAGCACCACTTTTCTCTATTCGCCCCTTATTCTCCACAGACGTTAGTGACGTGGTTGCTCAGCCTCCAGCTCTGTGATCAATACAAAACAACTCTGGCCTTTTGACAACACCAGCTCTCTGAGGAGCCAAGCTGAAGCACATCAGACTCAGACTTGGCCTTTTCCTCAGAGTCAACAGCTCCGCAGGGCATCACTCACCTATAGGTTTGGCTTGCTGGGTCATTAGCAATCAATGGTGTCCCTTACACACTTCCACCGGCGTGGAAAGAAGAAACCTGCCGTGCCCTTCTGACTCCTAAAATAGTTTTTCTACAACGCGGTCACAACCCCACTGAAGCCTCAGGCAGGAAGAATCTTTTGACATACAGTACTGTGCAAATGCACGTTGAGTTATATACAGACAAGAGGCTTTATGGCAGACAACAGGCTTAAAAAAAAACAAAAAAACAATCACTGTGGAATTTCACCGTCCGCCGGCTACCTTACATGTTTTATAAACCATCCTCTCCACTCATATCTATTTTATTATTACGCCATAAAAGGAACACATATGGAGTGGATGAGAGATATAGATGAGTGGATGAGAGAGATAGATCAGTGATTGAGTGAAATGTGATGATTGGATGAGAGTCACGTGATAGGCGGATGAGAGAATTGTGATGAGTGGATGATGTGAGTGACATGGATGAGTGGATGATGTGAGTGACATGGATGAGTGGATGATGTGAGTGACATGGATGAGTGGATGATGTAAGTGACATGGATGAGTGGATGATGTAAGTGACATGGATGAGTGGATGATGTGAGTGACATGAATGGGTGGATAGGAGACCATGTGATGAATGAATGAGGAATGAGAGCAATATGATATATATGAGTGACATGAATGAGTGGATGATATATGAGTGACATGAATGAGTGGATGATATATGAGTGACATGAATGAGTGGATGATATATGAGTGACATGAATGAGTGGATGAGAGATGAGTGACATGAATGAGCGGATGAGAGATGAGAGGTGGATTAGTCTTACCGCTGTCCTCTACAGTGAAGTGGAAAAGGTCTGAGGTGGCGTTCTCTCCATTACGGAGCACGTAACAGATCTTCAGGTCATCAATGTCCGCTGGGGAGGAAGTCCATATAAGGCATGGTCATTGGTCAACACGTAATAGTCTATGTCTGATTACACAGGAAGTTTAATGTGTGTCATTATTAATATAAAATTGACTGTTAAATGTATTTTAAGCATCTCAAATGATCCACCTTTTTTGTTCTAAAGATACTTCTTAACAACATAATATGTTTTTATTCTTGTGTTATGTCTGAACCTATAACCATTGCCTTATATTTTAGGTTGCATTTGATGTAGATTTGGCAGCTGTCTTGGCTTTGATGACAGCCAGCACAAAATAATGCTAATGTTGTGTGCAGATAAGCTCTTGCGAAGAGATCCATTAATAAACAGTATTCATACAATGTTTTATCTAAAGTAGAGCCAGAAAAAAAAAAAAGAGATTTAGGAAATTGATTCAGTCATTAAAAGTGTTGAGCAGCTTTCAAGTGAAAGTTTCACATTGGTTATAAAAATATACTCAAATGCACTTTGAAGTAGGATATTAAGACTTTCACACTCCCCCCCCCCCCCCCCCCCCCCCGCCCCTCTATCTCTCTATTCCTCTTTCTGTCAGATCATTGTTCAAAGATAGAATTTGTCCCACTTCAGATTCTTAAACAGAAACCATATCACACAGCCCCATTTCCTTATCAGACCTCGGAAAAGTAAAGTCGTTTTCCACTCCAGCAGGATCCGGACGGGCTGTGTGTCTGCACTCATAAACCAGTGAGATTAGCCTCATCCTAAACTCCACCCGCCACACCCACCCCCTTAGTGAAAAACCCTTCAATCCTCAGTTATATCTTAAAATCTGCTCGAAGGCCGCTGTGTCAATAACTCTTCAAACCAGGTGAGGGCAGATCGTTTAATGACAGACGGCGCTGAAGAATGTTAAAAACAGGATCCCGGCACGGAGCACCCCCCCCTCGCTCTCCCCCTCCACTACAGCTGTTCCTCCTGCCGTTTGAATTAGAGGCTTCAGCCAGCCAGTCTCCACCAGCTGCCTAGAAAACTACAAAACCCATCAACACTAAGATATGGAACCCTGGACTCTCTGAAATATAACCTTCAATAATGGATATCTGAGAAAACAAGGTTCATAATATCTATAAAACCTTGACTCTGCCAGAGGGGCATACCGCCCCCACAACCCCACTAAACCCTCTGTCTCGGTCTCGGTCTCGGTCTCGGTCTCGGTCTCGGTCTCGGTCTCGGTCTCTGTCTCTGTCTCTGTCTCTGTCTCGGTCTCGGTCTCTGTCTCGGTCTCTGTCTCGGTCTCTGTCTCGGTCTCTGTCTCGGTCTCGGTCTAGCAGCCTCGGCTCCTCTCTGGTCCAAACCCACAGAGTGGACTACAGGACACACACATATATTACACGTGTTTGCTTATCATTATTTAGATTATTGGCCCTTTTTATTTTTTTTTTAAGATTTCATCTAAATGCAATGGTAAAATGGGAAGTAAGATAACAATAGCTTAGAATCCTGGACAGCAAGAGGAAACAACCTGTGCTTTTTGAGACGGGAAGAGTAGGCGGCTTCTTGAGGCTTTCGAGATGCGCCCCTGAACCATTCTGGGGCGGGGGCATGTATAAAGGTCGACACCGTGCGCCCAGGGGCACTTTGCCCATCAAATATTGAGTGAGGTGGCCCTCTGGGGCTTGCCCTCGGAAATGGGAAGAGTAAACAAAGAGAGAGGGATTGTCTCTTTCGCTTCACTGGCCACTCTGATGAGACCGGGAGACTTAAGTAACACAACCTCTCTCTATGTCTTTCTCAGTCTCTTTCAACCTCTCTCTTTCACTTTCACTCTCTCTCTCTCTCTCTCTCTCTCTCTCTCTCTCTCTCTCTCTCTCTCTCTCTCTGGCTCTCTCTCTCTCTCTCTCTCTCTCCCTCTCTCTCTCTCTTTCAAATCATACTCACTCTCTCCTACTCTCTCTCCCTCTCTTTTTCACTCTCTGTCTGTCTCTCTCAACATCTCTCTCGGTCTCTCTCTCTCTTTCAAATCATGCTCTCTCCTACTCTCTCTTAAATAAATATCTCTCTCTCTCTCTCTCGGAGACGGTGCCCTTTTCTGTAGACAGTGAAACTGGGTTGCTGTCAGAAGTGTTTATCTCCTCCAGATAGTGGAGTTCTCCTCCACATCCTCTGGAGTGTACTTGGCCCCTGTTCACCCAGTCACTATTCCACGGTAGCCACCGCCGCTGCATCGGTACGATTCAATAAGGCCCAGCAGGTAGAAATCTGACATTTACCGTTTTCTGAAAGGCGAAAATAATCGCATTATTCCATTGATTGTGCCTACTGGCCTTAAAAAAAGACTCAATGCATAATTAAACGCAATCATCCACAGATACACACACACACACACACACACACTAAGGGTCTATGTTTACGAGTAGAGAGCGCGCGCACACACACACACACACACACACACACAGCTCAGAAACTCCAAAGCCAGCCAATCAATGAGAGGTTCACTTGGCTGTTGACCTCTTTCCCCTGATTTCTGCTTTATGTTGCACCTCGTTTCACCGAGCCTCTGTGCAGCGTAGGAGAACCAGCGCCGCCAGCCCGCATGAAAACATTCAATTATTCATTCCTCACACTAAACAGTTGCAGGAAACATCCTCCTGTATTGTGCTCTGTTAATTATCATTTGATGAGTACATCACGTCTTCATGTCTGAATTAAGCCCTACACGTTATTAACCAATGGAATTCTCCTGCCAGCTGACTAATTACGTGCCCGTAAATGAAATATTTGCTATGCGCCGTGATTAAGTAATTAGAAATTCAAGGAGCGTGCGAATGCTTTGCTCGCCTCATTATCAAACCCAGTGTGTTTTTGATGTTTCCATCCCTTAAAGACAAAAGCACCGAGTCAATGTCATAACCGCAGAAAATATCAAACCTTGGCAGAGCACTTCATATTCACACAACACGCCAGGCCTCATTAAACATGGAAAATGCCCTTAGTGGAGTCAAGTGAAGCCGAAAGGCCAAGGTATCCATAATGCATTGTGTGTGGCTAAGAGGCTTTTAGCAGAACGTATTGATTTGGACGGTCACAGAAACTCATCGGAGAACTCTCTGTCTATGGTTACTAATCTCTTACCTTGACTGAAGGTGTCCACGGAGTCGTTCCCGCGTCCCAGGTTGATGATGTAACCGTGCCTGGGCTGGATGGTGATCCGGAACAGCAGGGAGGCGGGGCTGCTGCCTCTGTCCACCGCCCTCAACACCTTGGCGCTGATCGGGTAGCCCAGGTGACCGGTGGCTAGGATCTTTAACGTCGGGGCGCCTTTGTTGACGGTGATCTGCGGGACGCCGTTGTCCACGGCCACGATGGTGATCTTCATGGTCTGCGGGCGCCGCGTCTCGTCCACGGTGTCGGGAAAGACGTAGAAGTCGGTGTGCGTGCCGTCGGTGAGCGTGAAGGAGAAGGAGTCCCGGGGAGCTTCGGTGCCGTCGTGTCGGTAGCTGATGAGGTTGTCGTTGAGGTCCTGCTTGGTGAAGCTGGACACGGGGGCCGTGAGGTTGTACAGCAGCTTGCCGTGCACCGGCAGCTGGGTGACGGTGAACCTCAGCAGCCTCTCCTCGGTGTCCTGGTCCTCGGCCGTCAGCTCGAAGGGCGTGATGAGTTTGGTCTGACCCTCGGTCACCACGAAGCCGTTGATGGTCACCACGGGCTTTTTGTTGTCCACGTCCACGATGGACACTCGGAACGTCCTGAACACGGGGTTGAAGCCGTCGGTCACCTCGAACTCGAAGCTGTCCATCTTGACCTCGTCGTCCGACGTGTGGATGTAGTAGACCTTGCTGCCGGCCAGCTGGAGCTGGGTGAAGGAGGCGAGGGGAAGGCCGGGGGAGTCGGTGCACTCCAGGTGACCCCTGACCGGGGCGCGGGTGATGGTGAACACGAGGTGCTCGTCGGGGCTGTTGAGGTCGCTGGTGCTGAGGAGGTCAGTGGTCAAGGTCACCCGTCCTCCTTCCCTCAGAGACACCCCTTTACTCACCACGTCCGGAAACACCATGTCCGCGCTGCCCACCGTGATGTAGAAGTAGCGGTCTATTAAAGGGTTAATGCCGTCCGTCACGTCAAACTTGACCAGGTCACGTACGCCCTCCTGGCCGTTGTGCGTGTAGAGGATGGACCCCGCCTCCACCTCCGCCTGGGTGAAGTTCAGCCCCAACGTGATGTTCAGCAGAGACCCCGAGGGGGTTTCCCTCTGCAGGAGACCCTGAGAAGGACCAAACTTGATGATATACGTCAAGGCGCCGTCCTCCGAATCCAGATCGGTGGCTTTCAAAACGTAGCCGTTGATCTCCTTGACTTCTCCCACCTCGACCTCCAGGCCGTCGTTGATCAGCATCCTGGGAGTCTCGTCATCCACGGGGATAATCATCACCACGGCCGTCTTCTCCACCGAGTATTTGCCGTCCGTGAGCACGACGGCGAAACTGTCCTCCGTGGTCTCTGAGTCGTCGTGTTCGTAGACGATGCTGGAGGCCTCTCGGATCTGCTCCAAGGTGAAGTTGGTGACCAGCACGGAGCCCGACGCCAGCTGGTTGAGGATGACTCCGTGCCGGGGCGGCTTGGAGATGATGAAGGTCAGCTCCTCTGCTGGGACGTCAGCGTCCGCCCCGTTCAGAAGAGGCGTGTCCAGGACCACGTTCATGCCTTCCATCACCACCACCTCCCTCATGTACAGCTCCGGCTTCTCGTCATTGACAGGGACGATGACGATGGGGAAAAAGAACGTGTCGGAGAAGTTGATGCCGTCGGAGCACCGGAAAGTGAACCGGTCCTCCACGGGCTCCACTCCTTTGTGGATGCTCTGGACGTAGTAGACGTGTCCGTCGCGGACGTCTCCGATGGTGAAGGCGCTGATGGCGGTGCCCGAGCGGGTCTTCTCGGAGCCGGGGGCAGGGGAGATGTTCTCCACGTAACCCGAGCTGGGCTGGACCACGATGGTGCACAGGATATCCTGTGTGGGTGTGTCGTAGTCGTCTCCGTTCAGGTGCTCGGGGCCGATGTTACGTTTCTCTCCCTCCGGCACACTGAAGGTCTCCCCAACCCCGACCTCCGGGGCCACACTGTCCACGGGGAGGATGGTGACCTTAACACGCACGCCGCTCACCCTGTTCCCACCCACCGTCCACTCGTCGGACATGTCTGTGAGGGTGAGGTTAAAACCGTCCTGCATGGCGCTCATCCCAATCTCTCCGCCCGTGTGTACGTACACCACTAACCCGTTGATGATGTCGGCCTGCGTGAAGCTGGAGGCGGGGACACCTCTGACCTGGATGTCCCCTCTGGCGGGGGCGTCCTCCACGAGGAAGGTCAGCTGAAGGTCGTCAGTGTCGGTGTCGTGACCTTGGATGACCTTTGGGGTGACCTCGGCGGCGCCTCTCTCCAGGACGTCGATGTGTGAGCCGACGGTGCCCGGCGGGAGGCTGACGGTCGGAGCCTCGTCGTCCACCGGCTTCACCGCCACCCTCACAGTCACCGTGACGACGTGGACCCCATCGCTCACGTCCAGTTGGAACGCGTCGCTGGCCGTCTCGTCTCCGTCGTGGACGTAAGACACCCCGCCCTTGGCGACGTCTCCCAGTTTGAACACACCCCCTCTCGGGAGGTCTACGAGTGACAGCTGGACGCTCCCGTGACCGGGGCTCTGGCTGAGCGTGAAAGTGATGAGGTCATCGTCTGTGTCCGGGTCCGACACGTCTAGCTCCGCCCTGGATAACACGTGTGCGGCTCCCTCAAACAGAGAGAAGCCCGTGTTGGTGATGTGAGGGGGCTTGTTGTTGACGGGCTGGAGGTGGATGGTGAAGACTCCGTCCACGCTGTTTCCCGCTGTGTCCTCCACGGAGAAGCTGAACTGAACCACGTGAGCGGCGATCCCCAACTCCACGTCAGGGGGGCAGTAGGACACCTTGTGGTGGTTGACCTGGGCCTGGGTGAACTCGCTGACCTCCGTGTCGGCGCTGTCCGTCAGCACCAGCGAGCCGAACGCCACGGGGTTGTTCTCGTCCGTGTCCCTGGGCGGCTGCTTCACCGTGTACTTCAGGTCCCGGTCCTCCGAGTCCAGATCCATGTACCGGAGGACCTCCTTGCTGAAGTGTGTGAGCTGGTACTCGTGCACCGTCATCTGAAGAGAGGTGTCGGGGAACAGCTCGGGCGGGAGGTCGTCGACGGGCAGCACGCGGATCGCGAACGCGCTCTGCCCGGACTCGTTGGGCGGGTCGTTGTCGTCCCGGACCGTGAAGGCAAACCGATCCACCACGGTGTCTGTGCTGTGAGGCCCCGTGTGTCTGTAGAACAGCTTTCCCTCCATGATGTCTCGCTGCAGCCACTGGGTCACCTCCATCTCGTACACCTCGTCCTGAGCGTTGAACCTCCAGGAGGAAGGGTCCTCCGGGGCATCAGACTGCCTGAGCAGGACCACCCCGATGGGGGAGAGAGGAGGCACCAGGGTGAACGTGATGGTGGAGTCCTCCGAGTCTATGTCGGCGGCGCTGAGCATGAAGGGGGAGATGGGCATCATCTGGTTCTTGAACAGCACCAATCCCGTGTTGGCGTTGATGATTGGCGGCTCGTCATCCGTGGGAACCACCGTTATGGGGAACAGGAACTCCACCTCGTTCTGGCCGTCCGACATCTTGAAGATGATGTTGTCGCTGTACGTGTCCGTTCCGTCGTGCCGGTAGACGACACTCCCGGACGAGAGGTCAGCTGGGGTGAAGTACTTTCTGCTCGACCCCAACACCGTGAGGTCACCATGGCGGAGCCCGTCGACGACCGTTACCGTGACGCCGTCCAGGTTGTCCTCGTCGCTGATCTCCAGGTTTTGGCCGGTGAGGAGGGGGCGGGACTGTCCCTCGTACAGCAGCTGGCCCGTGTTGCGCGTAACCACGGGAGCCAGCGTGTTCATGGGCTTCACCACTATCATGAAGGCAAAGGGGTCCGACACGGCACCATCCGTGTCCACCACCTCAAACTCCATCTGGAAGATCCTGTCCGTGTCCGCGTCCAGCGAGGGGGGCTTATAGGCTATCTTCAGGTCCCGTAAGTCCTTCTGGTAAAACGATGTGATGGGCAGGTTCCTGTCGTCCGTGCTCGCGATGTAGCCCTCTTCGTAGGAGAGAGGAGAGCTGATGTTGAAGACGAGCTCGTTGGGGTCCGACTCGGCGTCCTCCGCCGCCAACATGTCCGGAGTGAGAGCGGTCATGACAAACTGGCTCACCTCCACCATCATCATGGCCACAAAGCTGGGTTTGGGAGCGGTGTTCTCCTCCCCTCCTTTGACACGGATCATTAGGTGGAAATATTCCTTTTTCAAAATATTGCCCTCTTTATCATGTAATTCCACTACCATGGGGACATAGTCCCTGTTCGGAGACTTGTGGTGAAACGTGTGCTCATATCGGATATCAGCTTGTGTGAGTTCATCGCAGTCCATCATTTTAGTAAGTTTGCCCTCGTCGACAAGTCTGCCATATCTGGGGAGCGCGCTGCCACTCGCTAAGGACGTCACCTCACACTTATGAGAGTCTCTGTCATAAGTGAATTCTAAAGTCTTTTTATCAATAGGGTTGCTAAAGCCATTTAATTTATCAACTGTCAGTGGCATATTTTTGGTAAGACATTCCAGCTGCGTAAAAACGACCTCCACTTCCATCATAAAGGGGATGATAACGGTGTCGGTTTGAGTGTCATACCTGAGTTGGAGACGCACTCTGTCACGTGCAGGGCTCCTCGAGCCAAAGTGTGAATATGCGACGTCGTTGGGACCGAACTCACAAGGAAACTTTTTGGGAGAGAGTTGTCCCGGTCTCTGTGCTAACGGGTCGTTATCCAGAACAGTGATGCTGCAGCGGTCCTCCGGTTGCGTTTGAATCACCAAATCATTGATTGGGTCAATAAAAACCGATCTCCCAAACGGCACATGTATTCCGTTATTCGCTACTAATATAGCGTCCTCAGAAAGCTCCGACCGCAAAGATAATCCATAGCTATCAGATTGACTAAAAACAATGCCAGTCATTGACACAGTTAAGATAAGTCTAATTAAAAACATCGTGGGAACCGGTGTGATCGAAAATAAACGTGTTTTCTCCCAATTGCGCTTGTAAAAGTGTCCAGCGCTTTTACCTCATGAAAATCTCCAAAATGAGAAGTGTCATTTGAATGATTGTATTATTTAAATCCCATATATGTTTCCGTCTGTGAGCGCGACATTCTCGGAGTCCGTTTGTGCTCACGGAGTTTTAACTTCAGGCACTTGAGACTCGGCGAGAGAGCACTGACGCCCACCAATGCAGTCCATTGGCTGACGGTGAGGGATGGTCGCCTCCGGCACTTTGTAAATGGACAGATACCTTGACAGTCAGGTGGAGGGCGGAGTCATGTGGCGATATTAATTATTTTATTTACACAGACATTGTGTTCCTTTTTACAGAATTTTCATGAAAACCCGATTAGCATAGGTAAAAAAAAAAGTAAAAGTTCACTAAAGCGTTATCTGGGAGGTGTTTGTCAGGCTCCGGTGTGACTACAGATGATGACTGAGGAGACACTGTCCTCTGCTAGTTCACTTCCTGGGACGATGGCAGACTCCACGGTGAGGTGTGATTACAGGGATCCTTACAACCCTGTTATTGTTTAAAAAAAATACAGGCAGAGCCGGCCAGCTTCCAGCTGTCAAATCCTTCCTGTGTTACTGCACCTCGCTATGTGTGTGTGTGTGTGTGTGTGTGTGTGTGGCGGGGGTGGGGGGGTGGGGGGTGGGAGAGAGTGTGTGGATGTGTGTATGGGGGGAGAGCGAGAGAGAGGGAGGGAGAAAGAAAGAAAGAGAGAGAGTGAGCGCGAGAGAGAGAGAGAGAGAGAGAGAGAGAGAGAGAGAGAGAGAGAGAGAGAGAGAGGAAAAAGAGGGGAATGGATTGGTGTCTGGGGAGTGATTGGATTTTAAACACAAATGCATATTATGAATAAATCACAATTTACATTAAAGCCAGAGATACTGAAGGCCATAATTACAGAGATAAAGTAAGAGAAAGCCCAGCGTGAAGACAAAGAGTCTCAAGCGGTGATGAAAGGCAATTATAACAGAATGACAGGCTAGACACACATTTTCACCTGTGTCTAAAAAACTACTGTGCCGCTTTCCCACGAAACACAAACCCCCCCCCCCCCCCCCCCCCCCACACACACACACACACACACTTCTGTTGAAAGGCTTTCGTCCTACACAATGTGATTATTTAAAACGGTTTGTGTCCTGCACTCTCTGATGATTAAAAATCCCCCAGGGGTTTAGGTCATCGAGTACCGTCACACCCACCTGGGGATGTATTTTACCTCACAGCAGCCTCACCTCTCTCTATCTACCCCTGTGCTCTAGGCTCTGGATTTGGGGGGAGTGTGTGTATTGGAAGGGGGGGGGGGGGGGGGTCTGGGCTCTGGGCTTGAGTTTGGGGTCTAGGCGCAGAGGTTTCAACTTCAGATGACCCCAGAACCCAGTTTACACTGTGATGGATCAGCTTTTAGAGGACCAATCAACGGCTGTGCTTTTTCACCCAGTATTACTGTGGTGTCCAGAGCCAGCCCAGAGCAAAGAGCCTAAAGCCCAGAGCCCAGATCCAGAGCACAGAATACAGATCACCAAAATCCCTCACCAAAATACAAATAATACATGCAACACACACACACACACACACACACACACACACACACACTCACAAATAAACACGTTTACACACACAAATAAACCACACAAATAACAAACACACACACATACACACACACGAATAACAAAAACACACGTATACACACACACACACACAAACACGCACAAATAAACACGTTTACACACACAAATAAACCACACAAATAACAAACACACACTTAAACACACACAAATAACAAAAACACACGTATACACACACACACACACACACACACACACACACACACACAACAAGCGTTTGCACGAGTGTTTCTCCAAGTGTAAGTACACGATGTGTACCCATGCAGTCCCACAGCACCGACTCATCCCCAACAGGTTAACATCTGTTCTGTCTTTGTTACCAGAGAGGGAAGCATTCCCCCGTCCAAACACCAGCATTCGAGAGTCTCTCCACTCTGTAATCACCCACACGATGAGAGTCTGGACTTCACACAAAGTGGCTGTTGGGTAAACGTTTACTGACTGGTGAAACCTACGGTGTCTCGGGGGGGGGATTGCAGCAACACGCCTCAGTGGCTGGGCTTCACACGCTGAACAACCTTGACACCTGAAAGCCTTCGTAATGCAGTGCCACGGATGTTTTCACTCTTTTGCAGAGAATAACCATTTACACAGAGAGATGGAAATGGGCAGTGATCAAGTACAATTTTATTGATGAGTACAGAGAACAAGTCTGTACACAGAAATGACTACAGTCAATTCAGTCAGTAAGTCCTGATTTGTGGACAAGGTTGAAACGATTATATTGATCTAAACTAAATTAATCATTCCATAGGTCAGGGGGAACTCATGTGTTACCTTCCAGTATTAGAATGACACGTATGCATGCAGGAACATGAATACATCTCTGTTATGTTACACTGGCCCTAAGTGTCTCAGGAAGGCACATGCTGTCTCTATGGTGACCTGGCTTTCAATTTGATCCTTCCCTCCACATTGGAGCAACAGTTTAGAACCACATGATGCCAACACATGCGCGTACCTGTTATTTGGATGAGGGCAGAGTTACAGAGTGTGTTTCCGTGTTTCGGTATTATTGAAAAAGACTGTCAACTCAACGCAAGTCAAGTACACTAATTATTCTTATTACAGTTTGTGTTGTGTTGTACAGATGAATCAGTATCCATACAGCATCATTTTACCTGTGTGTGTGTGTGTGTGTGTGTGAGTGAGTGTGTGTGTGTGTGAGTGAGTGTGAGTGAGTGAGTGAGTGAGTGAGTGAGTGAGAGAGAGAGAGAGAGAGAGAGAGAGAGAGAGAGAGAGATTCTAATAGAACCCCCTCTTCTGTTATCCCTGGCAGGTGTTGGTACCAAAGTATGTTTTTCTTTTTACCAGAAAAAAAAAGAAAATATTGCATGACACACGTACACACACACCCTGACGGTGTGTGTGTGTAGCTTCTGCAGGACTGTCTTGCTGTGCGTCTGACGGGTCCTAGTTGGCGCCCTGCTGTCTGACCTCCTGCGGTGAGTCCTGTCAGCTGCTCCGACATCTCTCCACAGTGCAGCACTGGCTGGACAGGCTGGCCTCATCAGCCCTCCGTCACGTCAGCCCTTATGACATCAGCCCTCTGTCACATCAGCCCTTTTTGACATCAGCCCTTCATCAAATCAGTCTTTATGACAGCCCTTCATCAAATCAGCCTTTATGACAGCCCTTCATCTCGTCAGCCTTTATGACATCAGCCCTCTGTCACATCAGCCCTTTATGACATCAGCCCTTCATCAAATCAGCTTTTATGACAGCCCTTCATCACATCAGCCTTTATGACATCAGCCCCTCGTCACATCAGCCCTTTATGGTATCAACCCTTAATAACATTAGCCCTTCGTCACATCTGCCCTTTATGACATCAGCCCGTCGTCACATCAGCCCTATATGACATCAGCCCTTCGTCACATCAGCCCTATATGACATCAGCCCTTTATGACATTAGCCGTTTATGACATCATCCCTTTATGGCATGAGCCCTTCCTCATCACATCAGTCCTTCACCACATTGGCCAGCTGCTGTGACAGGTGGAAGGATCAAAATAATGGAGTCCCTCGCTGAAAACTCTGGTGTGTTTAACTTAGTACTTTTGAATGGAAGCATATCATTTCTTTTGTTTGTTATTATCATTATTAGCTATTGTACGTTACAAACTGTTTACCATACCCAGTGAAACGATTATCGCAATGCACTATACAGTATACAAATTTTTAAATAATCATATATTTCCATGTTAGAATATGCATAAATGGAGCGTCAGCTAAAGTTCAGCCAGATAATTTGTGTGCCCTGCTGACGTAAGCCGTCATACAGCGTGTCGCACACACACTTATCACTAACACACCTGTTCACAATCAAATATCAGCTAGCGAGGGAGGGAGGTATTCATATGACCTATTGTCAATGCTAGTTTTTATGCTTGTTGGATGAAGTGATAGGAAATTCTCCCACCTCCACCCAACCTGCCACCTTGGGTCTGCAAATGTGTTCGGCTAATCTGTCCAAAAGGCGGATCGATGTATGTGTGCTCCCTGCCTCAGGATGTTGTCCCGGATACGTACAGCAGCGAGCTTCAAGATGTCGCAAACCCAACCATGCCAAAACGAATGTATACGTAATAAATGCTGAAAGATGGAGAGTTTGTCTGACTGAATTGTTGTTTATTGATGACCACATTAGTTATTGCAGTGACACAATCATCTCAGTCATATTCTAAGAATATTAGTACACCACTATGTCTGGTCAGCTGGTAAGGGCTGAAAGTAAAACTATTTTCACTCAATTCTTTCACCACTATCACCTGTTTATACTAAGCCATGGAACTACTTGGAACATGTTGTTGCTGGGGTATAAGTGGGCAGACACAGCTCTCGTCTTAGGTAGAGGCTAACATCCGAGTGTACACTATCAAACGAGTTATATTTCCTTAGTAAATGTTTGTGTTTGATTAATTCTAAATAGTCGTGCAAATTGATTATACATACTAAAAGTATCTGAAGATCATATTTTCTTCCACACTATTATTCTCATGATTGCAATATTTTAAATGGGTTAAATACTGCACTCTAGTGGTGGTAGTAAGTATAACATCCAATGAATGAACAGGGCCTGGCCATTTAGGTTGAATGGTGTCGAACAGCGACCTATCACATAATGGTACTGTAAAACTGTACACTTAATATTATCATGAGCTTTTCATAAATATTTTTCTTCATGTATGGACTGATTTAACCTCATCTGGGGATTAAGAATAACCCCAAAGTTACGATTCATGGGGACTGTTAAACTTTACACTTAATATTATCCGGCACTTCTCAGATATAGATTAAGTCATGTATTGACTGATTTAACCTCATCTGGGAACTATAGCATAACTCCAAAGTTAAGTTACTCTTCATTGGACGCTTTCTGCGTTTCCTGCCCTGTCGTTACCATGTGCTATGTGAAAACAGGAATGGTGAAACCAAAGAAGTTGAGAATTAAAAGAAAATGAGCATTCCTCAGCCTAATGACAAAGCTCTGAGTTGGCAGCTGTGTCCTCACTACAACAGACTGTAGCTCAGTAGTTTAACGACGTGCCCATCTGTGCCCCTCCACTTATCCACCGAAACCTTCCCCCCGTTTCCAACGACCTTCGCCCTCTTTACCCAGCAACTTGAACACAGACACATGGCACAAAATAGTTTGAAATGATCTTGGAAGTGACATTTTATATGAACATTTTATATATACAGAAATCTGCCAACGACAATGTTTTTGGATAAACAGCAAACAATCTATTCCCCTCCTTCCTTGTGATTTAGGTGTAAACACCACGGCCAGTGCAGATAGAGAGAGCCTTATATTGACAGTAAAAACTAAACAACAAATCTAGAACAGGAGCACATTTAGGGCTTCTTCGGAAGGGCTGAAGGACACAGAATATTTAACAGATTGGACGACAGCTGAATGAGTTTCCGGCAGTGTTAATTTTGACAAGCATTTTTAAGTAAGTTTTCGTCTTGTCCTTGCTGAAAATTGTAGTTGCGTTAAAGTCAAATTTTCGTAATTTCATTTTGATTCGTTTTAGTTATGATTTAATCAGTGACTAGTCAGTTTTGGTTTTAGTCAAATTTTCGTCAATGTTTTAGTCCTGACTCCTAAACGGAATTAACATAAATTGCTCTGTTTATATGCACACTTCTACACATGCCACCAATTGAACAGTATAGGCTACACGCAGCGCCATGTTGACCGTAACGCTGATGTTAACGTAGTTTATGCAATATGGCTAAAATTAATTATGAATTTAGCACCGCTCTGAGTGTCACTGCTTTCAATGCGAGAGCAGGCACTATGACACGTAACATTAAGTTTTCCTAATGTTCTCGAATCAATCAAATTATTTATATTTACCGTTTCCTTGGCAGGAAGGGTTTAAGCGACATTCGGAGCTCTCACACGGTTACGTTAGCTTGTTCAAATTATACTGTTGGGCTGGCATTTGCTCAAAATTGCGCGGACATACAGACTCAGAGCAGGGGAAAAATAATCATCAAATGAGAAAGATGCATGAAGGCATTCAGAATTTGTTATGCAATTAAATTAATGGTTAAAAAGGAAAACAACAAATGCCTTGAGACGGCAACTTTGATCTAGGTTGTTGGCGTGAACCCTGCCAGCTATTTCGTCTTGTCTTAATTCGTCACGGCATAATGAACTAAGATTTCGGCTCAATTTTTGTCATCAACATTTCTTTTATTTACGTTGTCGTTACAATTTAATCATGAAAAAAAGGTCATCAACCAAAACTTATAGTAAAAATCTTTGGACAAAATGAACACTGGAAGATTTTTATGAAGGATTTGATTGGAATATATCAGGTTCAGTGCTGGGCTGTTAATCTTTGGTAAACGAGTTACCCCAAACATTTTTACTTTTATTTTTCTACACCCATAACAGCTCCATCCATACAGGTTTGAGCATAATACAGGTTCAAGCAATTCTATTTGGAAAGGTAAAAAAAAGAGTAAATTTGACAGCTTTTGACACAGTTTGGAAATATACTTTACTCTGCTTTCCAGCTTAGTCTCTGTCTACCCTGATCTCTGCATAGTAGTAGTGGATGTTTCGTCCTAAAATAGTACCACGCTGCCACGACCAGGTTATAAATAGGGCCATCTATATGAGGGGCACACCAGTTGGGAGTCTTTTCCCTGCGGAGGGAAAGGTTTTGTTTTATGTTTTTTTCACAGATTTACCATTGGATCTTTCTGAGGCTTAATTTACTAAGGTAACAACAAAAATACATTGGATTGATACAGCACTTTATTTAGACTCAATGGGCAGTTTTAATAACATGCCCAAGTTGTTTTTTGAGGGGTGTTATATACAGAGCTATAGTTATTTCTGCAACTGTATGACTTCTGTGCATTGGAACAGTAGGTTGTAGTTGTACAGTTTAAAAACCTGGTGAGATGGAGTAGTTGTAAAATAATCAGACATGGCTATATATGCATTAAGGGTGTGGGCAAATCCAAGTACGCTAATAAACATACAAAGCCTTGTAAACAGATTCAAAAAGCATTTTGGATGTGTTTGGAGAAAACGTATGTATTACAATAGGCCAGGTGTATGTGCAACATTTTAGTTTAGCAATCGTCTCTGCTTGCTACACGTTTTCTCGGACTGTTGATCGCTACATAATCAGTACAGGGGAGGTGTTAGACTATTCATGGGAGGGAATTTTCCCATTTCGACAGGAAATGGTGTGTCTAATGACCCAGGCCCAACTGTCTGCCACTGCCTAGGCTGCAGTCTCCCGCTGTGTGCTCGCTCCCGTGTGCAAACACACACACTCTCTCTCTCGCTCTATCTCACACAAACACAATCTCTCTCTCTCTCTCTCATACACACAACCACACACACTGTCTCTCTCGCTCTCTCACACACTCTCTCTCTCTCTCTCACTCACTCTCTCTCACACTCACACTCACACACACACACACTCTCTCTCTCTCATCACACTTATACTCTCTCTCTCTCTCTCTCTCTCTCACACTCTCACACTCACGCTCTCTCTCTCACACACACTCTCACACACACTCTCTCAAACATACTCACACACACACAAACACACACACATACACACTCTCACACACACTCTCTCTCTTACACACACACACACACACACACACACAACACTGTAGAGATGTGGACTTATATCATAAGCTGTTGTACCTACTCTGCTTCCACCTGGAAGAGACCAGAGGATGATGGCAGACAGTTCTGACCACCCAGCGATGCCCAGCTGTACCAGTCCAAGTTCAACCCCACCACCTACCTGAGCTACTGCTACCAGTTTTCAGAGTCGCCGGACAGAAAGACAATCGTCGCTTTGTGACATTTGTCCTGCAACAGCTGAGTCAGACCTTTTCATCAGGTATCACTCTTGGAAGAAAAGGGTACAATGCTTATAAGCCCAGGGCATTAAAACAACAAAAGTCCCAGTCCCATTGCTATAAGCTTCACAGCAGTCTGAACGTATATATACAAAGAACAAAAACTTGCTTGTACATTTGATTTATATTTGAAACGTTTATAGTATATTCTTGTATTTATACTTACAAAAGAAAATCATATATATATATATATATATATATATATATATATGTATGTATGTATGTGTATATATGTATACTGTATATATACACATACATACATACATTCTTACATACACATGTGCATACATACATACATAGTAATTTGATAATCATCAATGTTCCAAGAGCAGGCTTTCTTTTGACTATGTGACAGACATGTTGGCCCCTTACCTTGCTGTGTTTGTTTACTTTGGTATTTTATACACAGTGTGTGTGTGTGTGTGTGTGTGTGTGTGTGTGTGTTTGTGTGTGTGCGCTTGCGCGTGCACGTGCGTGTGTTTACCCCTGGGTGTCGCCAGGTAAGTACTGTGGACAGAGGCTGATTGAGGTGGGGACTGGCCCCACTATCCACACTCTGATCAGCGCCTGTCAGCACTACCAGGAGATTGTGGTGTCAGACTTTGTGGACAGCAACCGCAGAGAAATAGAGAGATGGCTGAAGGCAGAGGAGGGGTGCTTTGACTGGAGTGGACACATGCAGCATGTGTGCAGCCTGGAGGGAAAAGGGTGAGCTGGATGCCTGGTGACTCAGCTTAGTAAAGTGATTTAAAAACTGCCTCCCGCACATGTACAATACTGCTATATGACTATAGGAGTACATACAGAGATTTGTCCTAAACGCCTGCGTCTAAGGATTCTGAAATGTGCAACAGGACCGTTACAACTTAAAAGTTGTGGAGAATTCCAATAGCCTTTGTTGACCTCTGAAACATCAACTATATTTGGAGTATCCGCTAATCTCTCTCTCTCTCTCTCTCTCTGTGTTGCACTCTCTTCCTCTCATTTTCTCTCTTTCTCTCTCTCTCTTTCTCTTTCTTTCTCTCACCATCTCTCTCCAGATCTCCAGCCCTCATCACAGACATGCTCAGGCAGAGGATAAAACGGGTTCTAAAGTGCGACATCACCCTGGAGAACCCGTTCCACCCGGCACGGTGGAACCGGCTGACTGCGTGGTGTCGTCCCTCTGCCTGGAGGCGGCCTGCACGGAACCGGCTCTCTGCCATCATGACAGGCCTGCTCAGGCCTGGGGGGGTTCTGGTTCTGATCGGGGACCTGGATGAGACCTTCTACACTGTGGGGGAGCAGAAGTTCCCCTGCGTGCGTCTCAGCCAGGCCTTCATCCAGCAGAGCCTGGAGGAGCTGGGTCTCACTGTGGAGGAGTTCACTCTGCAGCCGGCGGAGGACAGGCAGCTGAACCAGCTCTGCGACTACGAGGCGTCCTATCACCTCATCGCTCACAAGGCTCTGTGAAGTGGTCAAAGGTCACAAGGCTCTGTGAAGAGGTCAAAGGACACAAGATGGATGACATTCTTTTTATTGATGTTTTTTTTATATCCACAAGTCAAGTCAAATCAAAATTGTGTAACCATGAAAAGAAGGAAAAAAATCAAAAATGTCAACTTTTTCCAAATTCCCATAGTGTTGCCATTGCGTTACATGGCGGTCAGATTGCTGTAGAACTTATTAATAGGAGTCACTTTAGGATATACTTCTTCTGTGTCGCTCACAAAACTATATGAACAAGACTGGGAGTTGACATGCATCCTGGTTATGATTCCATTATTAATAGGAGTATTTTATATCCATGAAACGTTTACAAGACAAAATAACAGTCGAATATCAGATTTCTCTATACCTGCACACTAAATATCATTACCATCTAGAAAACAACAAAAGGATAACAATGAGCACGACTTTATGGTGTTGATGTTTTCTTTAGGTTAGGATGTATGCCACATGTACTTAGTAAGTGGACCTACACTAAAAATGTATCAGACTCCTGACTACAAGCACCAAAGGCGTTGCTCCACTCAGCTGTATTAATCTGTGTGATTTATTCTATTCACAACCAACAACCAACATTTGTATTACTAATCTCACTATCTCTGCTTGTCACATGATGGGAGTGTTTGCCTTATTATCATTACCTGCCACTCTGAAAAAAAATGAAATTTTACTAGGCCTGGTGTGTGTGCAACATTTTAGTTTAACAATCTTCTCTGCTTGCTAAACGTTCTCTGACTGTTGATCGCTACATACAGAGGTGTTAGCCTATTCATGGGAGGTCATTTTCTCATTTTGACACGGAATTGTCCAATGACCTAGGCTGCTGTCACCTGCAGTGTGCTCTCTCTCGCGTGCACCCACCCCCACACACACACACACTCTCTCTCTCTTTCCCTCAGTGTCACACACACACACTCACTCTCACACACTTGCACGTCACCGTAGAGATGTGGACTCATAAGTTGTTGTTCCTACTTCTCTTCCACCTAGACAAGACCAGAGCACAATGGCAGATATTTGCCCAACCACACCCAGCGATGCCAAGCTGTACAAGTCCAAGTTCAACCCCACCACATGCATACTGTGCATAGGTTTTAGGCAGGGGATGCTGTTTTGAAGGCAAAGGGTGGTCACACCAAATGTTGATTTGATACAGATTTGCTTTTCCCTCACTTTGTATTTTTTGAATTGATAAAAAAAATACACAATTAACATTATCCTTTTATGTTTAGTTTTTTTTCTAACTTTAAAGACATCACACCTGCCTAAAACCTTTGCACAGTACTGTATATACTTTTTGAATATGCTTACAAGGCAATATGGGTATGTTTATTAGCCTACGTGGATTTGGCCACACACTTAATAAACATATAACCACGTCTGATTATTTTACAACCACTCCATTTCACAAGACTACAATCTAGTTTCAAGGTGCACAGGTCATACAATTGCAGGAATAACTATAGCTTTGTATATAAACCCTCCCAAAACAGCTTGGCAAGTTATTCAATCCTAGATTTGTTTTTCAGAAAAGCGCTGTATGAATCAAACATATCATCTTTATTGTTACCTTAGTACGGTAGACTGGGGCAATTGTAAGAGTTTTTTTCTTTTTTACCCTGCATCTTAAAAACAATTTCAGCTGCAACAGTATGTTTTGTTTGTGTGCAACTTACAGCTATCTACTAAATGTTTACAGCATTTAAAAGTTTCTAGGGGCAACATTTGTGGAGCAATTTTAATTTCATTATAAAGAGTCTGATGTTAAATTCGGCCTTCAACATTAACGCATATAAATAAACATTCAACCCACATACAAATCTACAATTCCCCGACAATAGCTTTTTATGAACATCGTGTTTTAAACCATATCTCAGGTTCTTTGCACGTCCTATGCACAGTTGTTCCCCACAGCGATAGTGAGCTGGGCTTCTGCCTACATTCTGGTCGGGAAATGTTGCCCTCAAGTCCCTGAGGACCCCGGTCAAATGCAGTGACGAAGGCCAGCAGGCGAGCACATGGTCGTTTGGGATGCCAAATTGTTATTTATTTTTCATTCTCTTGGACGAGAAAAGAATCAAGCACGCAGTGTTTATTTGCAATTAAAATGCAACCATAACAGTTTAAGATTTTCCAACCTCCCCATACCAACTGGTTCTTGTTCCTCCCTGTTTCACGTCATTTAAAAAAATCCTGGAACCGCCCCTGTTAACAAGTTCGATAAGATACAAACAATTCTGAGTCAAAATATGGTATCATATATATAATAAAAAATAATAATACAGTGAACCATGAAGTCAATGTAATTCAAGTTATTGTTGTTTTGTTTTGTTCTTCTTCCTCCCCCTGCAGCACAGGAGCTTGCAGAGGACCAGAGGGGAGAGCAGGAGGAGAGTGGAGCCAGCCAGCAGCACCAGCACCACATCCACACTGTAGTACGAGTACCAGGGCATCCTGTAGGCCTGTGTTCGGAGGTGGGCCGCCCCCTGGTTCCTCATCACATACTCCAGCCAGAAGATAGCGTTGTCCATAGGTGTGATGGGCTGGTCCCTGTGTAAGCGGGACATTCTCTGCATGTTGTCCCTGTAACTTGGATTATAAATTACATCTTTGAGAGCCTCTTCAAACGTGTGTCCGTTAACATCCGCTAAACCCAGAATCTTGCTAGCGCCTCTCTCTTGAAGGCGTAGAAGGTTGTCAAACTGGTCAAAGAAGAGAGGGATGCCCAGCACAGGGCAGCCATGGTAAATGGCCTCCTGGACTCCGTTGGTTCCTCCATGGGCCACAAAGGCTCTGGTCTGGGGTGACCCAGGAGGTCTTTCTGGGGCATCCAGTCCACCAACATGGTGTTGTTACCCAGGGTGGAGGGGCGTGCACCAACATGTCTCCAGATCACCTGTGCATGAGAGGAAATCAATTCATTCAATATCTTACATCACAATAATGCTTTATTCATCTTTTTTTATTTGTCATTTTAACTTAATATACCTGTCGTGACATTAGATATAAGTAAATAAAGCTTAATACAAGATTAATCAGTTAATTAGTCAGTAAAATTATAAATTAGCTAAATACTACAGTTCAGGTAAGTTTCTTTGAATAAAATCATGATTCAATAAGCATTATCGCAAAATATTATATACCGTGTTGTTCATATAAATGTTTTTGGTAATATTTGTACAATGTTAGAGAAGTTCTACTGTACCTTCTGAGGCATTCTGGCAAAGGCCACTTGCAATCTCATCTGCAATCTCACTTGGAAGAGCAGTGACCAGTGTCCCATGCGTCATGACGATGACCCCATGCTCCCCAGCACTCTGAACAAACTCCTCCAAGTCTGAGGTAAAGAGGCTGGGCTGGTGTGCACTGGAACCCTCCTATGTAGACAATGTTGGGCATGGTGGGCATGTGGGGGAAATCAAACACAAAGTCTGACCTGAACAGCCAAATGTCTGCTTCCTGGAGCAGGGTGTTGATGTCACATCCCTCTTCAAGGTGCTTCTCACAGAGGGCGTCATAGACAGGCCCTATAAGGAATGTCTGCTGGTAGAGGATGATCATGTGGAAGAAGATGTTCCGGACCCTTTGGAGGAAGCTCATCTTGTCTGTTAAACCAGACCCTGGGACAGGGATGTAGGAGAAGGGAGATGGGGCCATGACAAAGTGGCCCTCTCCGCTAGTGACCCAGCGAACATTGAGCACCACAGGCAAGTTGAGGTACTTGGCCAGGATGAGCCCTCCTGCTATGCCTGGGTCTGTCAGGATCAGGTCATGCCTAGGGTGTCCTGCATCTTCTTCACCATGTCCTCATCCTCCAGGATGCCACTCACATCCCTGCCAGGCCCAGGCCGGGGCTTCTGAGATCATGGTCATAAACCCTCTGGTGAGTTTGAGGAATGTCAACCAGGAGGCCCTCTCTCTCTGAGTCTAACAGATCAATGACTATTAAATTAGTTACAAATGTAAATAAAATAATGACAAATTAAATATATACTTAGTTTCAGATAATGAACTAATTAATAAATGATGGATTGATTGAACAGGCTGGATGATTAAAGTGTAAAGAAACATAAAATCCAGCTATGAAACAACGTGTCTTATTAAATGTAATTGTACATGTAATGTAAATAATTAATGAACAATGCTTTTGTAGAGGGGGATGTGGGAGGGAGGGAATGAGTGAGGAATTATTGAATGCCTACTTGATTATAGAATACAATTTTTTATTTTATTTTAACTAAGCCTCATGACATACCTTCATGTGTTCTTTCAAGAAAGATTCAAAGAATTCCTTTGTCATTGTATTTCCATTGTAAGTGATGGAGTCGTAGAGAGGAGACTTCTCTGCAATATACCAGCTGGTAGAACTTCTGAGCACAGAGATGGTGTGTCCTCTGGCATGGAGCTCCTCAATCAGAACTTTCATGTTGATCCAGTGGCTCCCGTCCACAGGGAACACCAGAACCTTCCCTCCCTCACAAGGTGCTACCAACAGGAAGGGCAGGCACACTGAGAGGAAAACAAGCGCTCCACATCTGCATCTGGAAGACATTATGCCTAAATGGGAGGAACAATCGGTTATTAATTAATCATACCTGTTTTGAAACAATGCAGTCTTTGCTAGAAATGTTGGCACTCATTACATAACTTGGGATTTTATTTGGTTAGTACAAGACTAGAGTCTATTTTGGATTTCTTTGTCAGGTCACAATGTGTGGTAGTAGTTTGTTTATGTGTAGAGTAGATTAAGTGTCACAGTTATTTTTCTATATTTTGTCTTTCCACTCAGTTTTCCACCCCAGTTCAGTTTCCCATTTAGAGAAAATGCTCCCAAAAAACTCCATCAAATTGTGTCAGACCAAACCTTAGGAAATGCCGACGACATGTATACCCAACCGAGACTGGGAAAAAAAACGTTTCAGTTTATGTCCATTGCTACTTCTCAGTTCCTGCTAGTGTACTCTACCGTTCACAAACGTTCACCTGGTGGCTGCATTGTTATAGTTTTGCTTTTCATCACCATGAACTTTGTTCGAACTTTGTAGTCATCTAAATAAAGGTCACGTTGCAGAATAATACCCACGTTTTTACACAATTCAAGACAAGGAAACTAGAACTTACTCACCTGTTCTAGTGAGTCTTTACAGTTTCAACTCTGCGCAGATAACTGTCACTTGATCCGGAGAATACCTAAGCCATTGAAGTTCAAACTCCAGATCGTGTGTGTGTGTGTGTGTGTGTGTGTGTGAATGACCAAATGCAACGCTTTTGATTTACAGGTTGCCCTTTTTAAAACACAAAAGCTAGTATCTCAAGGTCCAAGGGAATGTGCACACAACCCACATAGCAAACAAATCTGCCCACCTCTGCCCTGGTTCTGGCTGATCATGTAAATTACTTGGGCACCGG
>JAPMUY010003207.1:0-220000 GCA_026901105.3 Galaxias olidus
GTTCCTTGTGCCATAAGGCAAATCGTCAGTTTCGTGGTAGATCACGCCTGGTGGCAGATACTAACAAATTAACTATGTCATAAGAAAGTGCACAGTAATAAGCAGAGTAAAAATACACAATGTAACAAAACATGCAGCGCTGCATGCTCACAGTAACAGTCAACTAAGTAATTTCCATGTTTTCACTCAGAACTAAAGGTCTACACATTAAAAAATAAATACATTTTTGATGTAACACTGCGGAACATAACTAATTTCCCGGCATAGTTTGAAGGACATATTGTAATATGCTTTTCCGAACACAGCAATAGCAAGCAAGTTAAGCTGCTGTTGTCGATAGAAGATTGATCCAATCATGACCCGCTATACAAATGTTACAATTCTCTTAGGAGAAGTGATCGAAACATTATTGCAACATTGCGCTATTATTTGTCTGGAAAAACTTTCACTTCAACAATATCAATTGCTAACGCGAAAGAAAACGCCAGTACAGCTGTAACGTCTTTGTAACCATGGCAACTCACGTAAATGGCAAGCAGAGCTTCTCAGCTAGATAGAACCCTGCAGCAAGAGCTAAAACTGGTTGAGCAAAAGCGTATAAAATTGCTGTTTCAAAATTAATTAACGAAATTTATATTTAATATTGACAAATGTATTACAATGCGGGACATTGTTTCTGTTATGGACGCGGGACAAAGGGTCAAAATTTGGTACTGTCCCGCACAAATCGGGACGTGTGGTCACCATGAAAGTGTCACACTTCTGTACTCTCGTATACTTATTATATTTCTTTACATACGTTTTTCCCGAAGCTGTATCTCAATTAAGGTTCACACATCAAAAGGGGGCAGCACGGAAGAAGGTCCTGTGTTCAATCCCCACCTGACCCAAGGGTCTTTCTGTGTGGAGTTTGCGTGGGTTTCCTCCGGGTACTCCGGTTTCCCCCACAGTCCAAAAACATGCAGGTTAATTGGTGACTCTAAATTGTCTGAAGGTGTGAGTGTGAGTTGTTGTCTGTCCCTATGTGTCGACCCTGTGATAGACTGGGGACCTGTCCAGGGTGTACCCCGCCTGTCGCCCTGTGTCGGCTGGGATAGGCTCCAGCCGCCCACGACCCTGCAAAGGATAAGCGATAATACTATGGAAGGTAGTGTAATTAGCTAGCTGGTCAACTATATGCCTTCTTGCTTATCATAATAATGTAGCCTAGTTGATTGTTTTGTTCTATTTCTAATGTAATATTGATACATGTATTTATTTCGTCTTCATCTCATACTATGTTTTGCAACTGTTGCACAACTTATCATGTACAATCTCATATGATAGACTCTCCTCGTAGGTAAGTAGTAAGATCTCCCGCTATCATTGCTGAAAAGGTCATACTTTAATTGCTGACATCATCATCATCATCTTCATCCGCTTTGTCCGGGGTCGGGTCGGAGGTAGCAGTTCCAGCAGGCCATCCCAAACTTCCCTTTCCCGAGCCACATTAACCAGCTCTGACTGGGGGATTCCAAGGCGTTCCCAGGCCAGTGTGGAGATATAATCCCTCCACCTGGTCCTAGGTCTGCCCGGGCCTCCGCCCAGCTGGACTTGCCTGGAACACCTCCCTAGGGAGGCGGCCAAGGTGGCATCCTTACTAGATGCCCGAACCACCTCAACTGGCTCCTTTCTACGCAAAGAAGCAGCGGCTCTACTCCGAGTCCCTCACGAATGGCTGAACTTCCCACCCTATCCCTAAGGGAGATGCCAGCCACCCTCCGGAGGAAACTAATTTCCGCCGCTTGTATCCGCGATCTCGTTCTTTCGGTCATGACCCACCCTTCATGACCAATTGCTGACATAAGTTTTGATTTCATACACTGTTCAACGTGTATAATAACAGTTTTGATTCATTGACTATAGAATATAGGATGTTATTCCAGCAACATTACAACAGATGGGCCATGGTTTAAGTGGCTCAATATGTAAGTATATGGTCAAATCTCGAATGACAATAAGGTAAGTACAAAATGAAGGAGAGCGTTACAATCAAATAGGAAATTACCAATAAGGAATCTGTGTGATACTGTGTATTTAAGTATTCTGTGCTTGACTATTTGCACTGACTATTCTTACTGAGGTTTCTTGTTGAAGGTGAAGAGTGCTGTGTCTCAGGGCTTGACAGGAGTTTCCTGTACTGATGAGCAATGCCAGTGGAACTCGGGGACACTGCGAAATTTAGCCCCAAAAAGGTTATGTGAAATTAACTTCAAAGTTCATCAGCCAAGTGACAAGATCTCTGACAGCACACCATCCACTTCTTCATCTCTACCACCAACCCCTGTGTACCACTCCGATGATGCGCTGAAGAAAAGCTTGGACAGGGCCAATGTTCCACCAGGGAGTCTTCTGCACTAGTGTGTCAATGCCAAACCTACCAAGCCAGTTCATGCAGCAGCCACACAGTTCCAGCAGCCTCATGGTGAACACAGCATCAACATGGTCTGTCAGAAATGCTCCTCCTTTTATGTGTTTATGTTAAGTTAGATGAGTGTAAATAAGCCTGCTTGGAGGGAGTCACTAAAGCACAGAGTGCCTCACATGTATGGTATGACGCACGTAAACTTCGGATCACCGCAAGCTCCGCAAAGATGTTCCGCACGCAAATCCAGACAACTTTGTGCGGTAGCGGAAATTCTAAATATTATACACGGTGAGACTTAATGATGAAGTTCAATATAAACGTTTTTATTCAAAAAGCAAAGGTTCACTCCACAGTGTTTATGACACTGTTCGGATGGAATGACAAAATACATTGGTGATGACCAGTCCTATATAGCAAATGGGATTGTCCTGTTCCCTATTGTAAAGACACACACTCATATATTTAGGGTTTAGATTGCTGGCCATTAAAGTGACACTCTTTCCAGGGTTGTATTGTCTGCAGACATCCTGTCTCCGGTGTGACCCCTCCAGCCACGGATTATAACCCCTTCAATTTCCTAAACAGAAGGTTAAGCTTACTTTACGACATGCAGCTGTGGTCAATGGCTAATAAATCAACCATACGTGCATTCCTGTATATATTTGCAGTCAATCTAAATCCTGCTATTACAGCATCTCTTCCCCAGGTTCAGTGGCAACTCAGCAACCAAGTACGGCAACGACAATGAGCAGGTGGCCTACACATGGATGGAGAGCTGTGGGTTATTCTAGAGCGTAGAGGTACAGTAGTGTGTGTCAGGAGCCATGGCTTTCTGCTAGCCCAGATGGAGTGTTGGTAAACTCACATGAACTGTTAGAAATAAAATGTCCAGTTCTGAAGGGTGAGTTTCTGACTGGACTGTTTTCTGGTGTGAAGCTGGCGGATGGGGTTCCTAAGCTGCAACCGAATGGAGCTCGTGGGTACTACATGCAGGTGCAAATGGGCATGTTCTGCACTGGGACTGCGGGTTGCAAACTGCTTGTCTGGTCTCCATCTGAGCGGGTTCTCATTGATGTACCTTTTGATGTCAAATTCTGTGCTGATGTTATCCCTAAACTGAAGGCATTCTATTTCACACACCTGCTGCCAAGGATAGTAGACAAGTTCCACTCAGGCAGACTAAACCTTTGCTCCAAATATGTCCACCTCTGTAGTATCTAGGCTCAGGGCCAGATACTTGTTTTTTTGAATAGTTCTTTATTTTTTTGCCTTTAAGAATTAGGCCTATTGTTGTCATAAAAACGAAAAATCCAATTTGTTAGTATTTTTCTTTGATACTTACAATGAACATTGCAAAGAAGGACTGAGTCATAAATGCCTGATAGTTTTATAGGTTTGTATTATAGTGTCGATTGTCTTAAGTTGGATTTCAAATGTCGAAATCAACAATTATTCACAGGAAATAACAGGCACTCAGGTATATGAACAATAACATGATTAATTAGGTAGGAAACAATATATACATAGTAATGGTATATACAGTTAGGCCCGAAAATATTTGGACAGTGACACAATCTTCATGATTTGGGCTCTGCATGCCACCACATTGTATTTGAAATGAAACAACTACAACGGAATTGAAGTGCAGACTTTAAGGTTTAATTCAAGGGGTTGAACAAAAATATATGATTAAACATGTAGAAATTGTGGCTATTTTTATACAAACGCTCCTCATTTCAGGGGCTCAAAAGTAATTGGACAAATAAACAGAACCCCAAGTAAAATGTTACTTTTCAATATTTTGTTGAGAATCCTTTGCAGGCAATGACTGCCTGAAGTCTGGAACCCATGGACATCACCAAACGCTGGGTTTCCTCCTTTGTGATGCTTTGCCAGGCCTTTACTGCAGCAGTCTTCAGTTGTTGCTTGTTTGTGGGTCTTTCTGCCTTAAGTTTTGTCTTGAGCAAGTGAAATGCATGCTCGATTGGGTTGAGATCTGGTGATTGACTCGGCCATTGCAGAATATTCCACTTCTTGCTTTAAAAAACTCCTGGGTTGCTTTTGCAGTATGTTTTGGGTCATTGTCCATCTGTACTGTGAAGCGCCGTCCAATCAACTTTGCTGCATTTGGCTGAATCTGAGCAGAAAGTATATCCCTATACACTTCAGAATTCATCCGGCTGCTTCTGTCTTTTGTCACATCATCAATAAACACAAGTGACCCAGTGCCATTGGAAGCCATGCATGCCCATGCCATCACACTGCCTCCACCATGTTTTACAGAAGATGTGGTGTGCTTTGGATCATGAGCTGTTCCAATTCTCCTCCAAACTTTCTTCTTCCCATCATTCTGGTACAGGTTGATCTTAGTCTCATCTGTCCAAAGAATGCTGTTCCAGAACTGGGTTGGCTTCTTCAGGTGTTTTTTGGCAAAGTCAATTCTGGCCTTTCTATTTTTGAGGCTGATTAATGGTTTGCACCTTGTGGTGAATCCTTTGTATTTACTCTCATGAAGTCTTCTCTTTATGGTAGACTTAGATACTGATACACCTACTTCCTGGAGAGTGTTCTTCACTTGAGTGGATGTTGTGAAGGGGTTTTTCTTCACCATGGAAAGGATTCTGCGATCATCCACCACTGTTGTCTTCCGTGGACGTCCAGGCCTTTTTGAGTTCCCAAGCTCACCAGTGCACTCTTTTTTTCTCAGAATGTACCAAACTGTTGATTTGGCCACTCCTAACATTTCTGCTATCTCTCTGATGGATTTCTTCTTTTTTTTCAGCCTCAGGATGGTCTGTTTCACCTCCATTGAGAGCTCCTTTGACCGCATGTTGTGTGTTCACAGCAACAGCTTCCAAATGCAAACGCCACACCTGGAATCAACTCCAGACCTTTTAACTGCTTAATTGATGACAGGTTAATGAGGGAAGAGCCCATGCAGCATTGTTATTTTTTTTTTGCAGCCTTCTGAATCAATTGTCCAATTACTTTTGGTCCCTTGAAAAAGAGGCGGCTACGTATTAAAGAGCTGTAATTCCTAAACCCTTGCTCCAATTTGATGTGAATACTCTCAAATTACAGCTGAGAATCCACTTTAAGCCCATATTGATTATATAATTGTATCCTGAATATGTTTTCGTAAACAGCTAAAATAACAAAACTTGTGTCACTGTCCAAATATTTTTGGCCCTAAATGTAAATTGTCCATTTTACATTTGATAGGAAACTATATCTACATATATCAGGTGCAATTAGTAATGGTGTATAAAGTTGTATCAAACACAACACTCAGTCTGAGTGATACCACGGCAGCCAATTTGCGCCAGAGTTGCTCACACACATTGTTCAGTTTATAAAAGGTTTTAGTCATATCACTATATCATGTAGAATGTTAACCACAAAGTATGTGATTCTCTCAACTTTTTGTCTACATTAGAACAATGTGTCTTTTTCAGTGACCATGCTCTTTTTTCCCAGGTGAGGTAATATTTAACCAATCAGTTCGTAGAAATGAGATAGCGAGAAATCCAAAGCCTGATAGGCAGTATTCCTCATGAATGTTATTAAGTAATATAACAATTGTATGCCTGCTCCTCCCAGCTTTGTTTGTTGGGCATGTAAAATGTTCGATGCAAATATTGGTTGACCTCTTTACATTTTGTTGGAATTAAGCTTAAAGGACTGGTGGCAGATTTCATCATGCATACATTGGATTTAGATATTATATATGCTCCTGTAAGGTTTGGATTTAGAAATGATATATGCCATGTGTAAGGTATTCCAATTATATGGCAATATTTTAACTAATTTAATTATAATCCAACTACACATGACAGTCTGGGCTTTAAGGACACGTCAATGAGTGGCCATTGCTCACCGTATGTCTTTTTCACACACAAGTTAATGTTAGAAAGAAATGTATAAATAAAAATGTGTCCTTGGCATTGCAGATAGCCTAGACTGGGTATAAAAGGTTATCCTGACAGTTGCTACAGTACCAAGGCATACACTGACTCAAGTATGAAGGCTTTCATTCTTCTAGCCCTGTTTGCAGTGGCTTGTGAGTATTTATCTTTTCAAGCAAATGTACCAAGAAAATAATAAGAATAATTATATTTTCTGCAGTTGACCCTACCCTTTTTTTATGTAGTAAGACATTTGACTATCTACAAAAACTTTAAACTCTGTGTACATTAGTTGCCGCCCCCATTGAAGATGAAGACGACAAGATTGTTGGAGGATACGAGTGTAAAAAGCACTCTGCTGCATACCAAGTTTCTCTGAACTCCGGCTACCACTTCTGTGGAGGTTCCCTGATATCCAGCACATGGGTGTTATCTGCAGCTCACTGCTACAAGGCGTAAGTTAAACCCCCGTAATGTTAAAGCCAGAAAGAACATGAATGATATAAAATTGCTACAAAAACGCCACTACCATTTCCCCCTCCTTTTAGTCGCATTCAGGTGCTTCTGGGCGAGCACAACATTGCTGTCTACGAGGGCACGGAGCAAGCCATCAACTCTGCCATGGTCATCAGGCACCCCCGTTACAGCAGCAGCAACCTGGACAATGACATCATGCTGATCAAGCTGAGCACACCTGCCACTCTTAACAGCTACGTCCGTACGGTTTCCCTGCCCTCCAGCTGTGCTAGCTCTGGCACCCGCTGTCTGATCTCTGGCTGGGGCAACTTGAGTGGTACCGGCAGTAAGTGGAACTAAAGTGCAAAATAAGCTTTCCAATAAAACAGAAACAATAGCTTTAAAAATGTTTGCTTTCTAAAATCAGTATGAGCATTCACTATATATTCCTTGTATTTTATTTTTCAACAAGGCAACTACCCAGATCGTTTGATGTGCCTGGATGCCCCCATTCTGAGTGACACTAGCTGCAAGAACTCCTACCCTGGACAGATATCTTCCAATATGTTCTGTGCCGGCTTTTTGGAGGGAGGCAAGGACTCTTGCCAGGTAATAAAAAAACTTAAGGAAATTGGGGCAGTTTAAATGTTACAACTATTATACTGGCTCACAGTATTAGAAACAACAAAACATACTTTTGTGAAAATGTATGTAAATCTGTTACTTTAATATGACAACTAAAAGTAGGAATAGACTACAGCGAAGTGTGTGAACTGGAAGATTTTTGTTGTTTTCCTTACCTCTATCATCTTTGTTTCTTGTAGGGTGACTCCGGTGGCCCAGTGGTGTGCAACGGTCAGCTTCAGGGTGTTGTCTCCTGGGGTTATGGCTGTGCCCAGAGGAACAAGCCCGGCGTCTATGCCAAGGTCTGCAACTACAACTCCTGGATTAGCAGCACCATGGCCTCCAACTAAATCATGTTTACTGGAAGATGCTCTCCGACCAGTACCAATGACTACATACAGTATACCATTGTAATTAAATAAAAATTGAATCCTTTAAATGTGTATCAATGTTTATTTAATTTTTCATTATTCAAGTATTCTTCATTACACAAACATTTTATTCACCAGGTAGCACTGCTAAGCTTAATTTTAAGTATTTGGAAAGCAATGAAGTTGTGTGAACCTCTGATACACATTTGGTGATGCTTTGTTCAAAAACGGCGGAATAATTCATATTTTTATAAGTTAAATAATCATCTACCTTATCTGACATATGTATATAAAAAAAGACATTAAAACCATAAAGGGCTATGAAATTAATACAGAAATTACCATGCCAGATATGTTTTGCCATTGAAACAAAAACTACATATTTTCCTTTATACAAGTCAATTAATATTAGCAATCTGAAAATAATGACCACTCATAAAGCTGACTTTGATTAATTTAGAAAACGACAATGCTTGCATTTTTGTACATTTTAATTAAATTTGACACTTTCGGCTAAACTTGTAAACTTGCAGTGAAAACGGTTAGGCAAAGTAAAATTTAAATCATATTCACCATTAACATTTGTTTACTTGTTGTAATATAACATTGAATTGTATGAACTATCAGAGTAAAACAGCAAAAGTTTCACGTGACATAAGCAATGGAAAACTGGTGATTTTAGTTTGTTCAAAGAAGCAACTCTCGCAAACCTTTTTTGTAAAAACATGGTATGCTCAGAATAAATTATGAACTTTGGTGTTCATACTGGCATGGCTTGGAATGCCTTGCCGCCAATCACATTAGTTACTTATGTCAATTAATAGCTTTAAGGTATGGCATTTAGTCTAAAATGGTAAATTATACAGAGTGAAGAAAGGAAAAACTGACAGCGTAAACACATGGTCCATACAAGCTGGTGACAGGCATATGCATTTTTTTTATTAAACCTTTATTTAACCAGGAAAAAAGGTCATGTTTTAACTCTTTACAACTGCCCCCTGGCATGTTGTAAATAATGCTTATACAGTTCAGTGATGCCAGAATAAACATTACCACACACTGCACAATTAATGCCCTCGGCCAGTCCTTCATATTTTTTTGATCCAAAGGAATCTCTAGTAATTTGCTTTATCCTACCTTTGTCAGCTCTTACTTGTTTTCCAAATACATTTCCTTCATTGTTCTCATGACTAGGTACATCTCTGGAAAACAGTGAGGGGCTAGATAGCTTTACAATTTTGCTTAACTTGGAGTGACTTAGACATTGCATTAAATCAGACCCAGATAACTGGGGTGCTAAGGAACATACTTGTTTTGGACACATGGAGGTTTTGGGGGTAGATTGGGATTGGTAGCAGTACACTTTACGCTGTTCAAGTTGGAAATCTTTTACAGAACCGTTCACTTCAAAATTTGCAGTTGCATCATCAATTGATAAATGACAAATCTGGTGACTAAAGAGAAAATCAAGTGTTTCAAAGCTTGAACTGCACTCCTCGCATTCGTAAGGCAAATGTGAAGTCTGCTGTCCATAGGACACTTTGCTTGGTCTTTCCTGAATCCATGTGTAATCTGGATGTTTTTTCATATGACCCTTGTAAGGTCCTACAAAACGAAAGCCCCGGCCACACACTGGGCATGTGAAACGCCCCTTTCTCTGTCTGTGGACTCTCTGGTGTTGCCAAAGCTTTTTCCAATTTTCAAGAGTCTTACCACAGGAGCCACAAGAGTAACTTTGATTGCGAGAATGAGTCAGCATGTGGGCTCTGAGTCTTCCCATGTGTCGAAACAATCGACCACAGTTAGGACATAAATATTTCCTGGGGTCAGACCTACTATCAAGCTTGTTTAACTTTGACACAAGGTGTGACAAATGGTTAGAGGGTATGAAACTTGATTGGAAAAGTTTATTTGAAGTTGTCATTGTTTTCCTGTAGGGGTTCTCTGTGAATTCGAAAGACTCAATCTTCTTTGGTTCAATACATTTTGGGAAAGAGCCATGAAAAGCCGATGGTATAAGTGATGAGTTGACCATTTGATTATTCAAACGACATGTTTCAGATGCTTTTCTCGTGTTGACTTGAAAATCTGATTCTTCTTTCCTTTGTCGAAATCTTTCACAGTGTTGCTGATGTGCATTCATTTCTAACAACTTTTCAAACCGCTGGTCACAGTATGAACAGCGAAAAGGTTTTTCACCAGTATGAGTTTTCATGTGAACATGGAACCCTCGCTTTTGGAAAAATGTCTTTTTGCAGATATGACATGTATATGATATCAAAGGCTTTGTTTGTCTCTCAGATTGTACATCATGATTGGTCCTTCCAGAACTGCAGGAATGTTTTTTTGCAACCGAATGGTGCTTAAAGGATTCCCCGCAGACAGTGCATTTATAAGATGTAGAGGACCAGTGAATCACCTCATGATTACGAAGAACAAAGAGCTGAGCAAAGCTCTTTCCACACACTTTACAAGTGTATGGCTTCTCACCAGTGTGCACACGAAGATGTCTGGATAGCTCAGATCTAAAAGAAAATGGTTTCCTACAGAATTGGCAAACATGTTTGATGCCTTTGACTGGTATAGGAAATGTATTAATGTTGTACTTTCCATACCCTACATTCTCAGAATCATTTGTCAGAAGAGATGCCTGACTGACTTGATTTTTGTTTTGCCTTTCATATTCCCCAATCCCATGGTCCTGGCTCAGTTTTTTCATATTAACATGGGGACGGTCAACAGCACTAGAGAGGTGTTTCTTACGATGAACATTTAGGGCAGACCTCCTGTTGTAAGCTATAGCATAGTCAGGACAGTTAAAGGGTTTTTCTCTAGAATGAGTACGTAGGTGTCTGATATACTGAGATGGAAATTTACAAGTGTAATTGCAGTCCTTACATTTGAACTCAACTTTTGTTTTCCTTTTAGTGAAGCCTTGTTTGGAGTTCTCTTTTCTCCTGTGTCCGAAAATACTTCGTCTGCGCTTTTTAGGAGCTGCAGTGGTACCAAGCTTTCTTTGTTCAATTTTTTTCTTCAAATTCCCTTGCCCTTGGTCAGATTCAAATTCCGTAGTAGCATCAGCAGCAGTAACACATTCAGATTTTACTTTACTGTAGTAATGTAAATGCTTCCGACTGTTGGAATTGTCATCTCCGAGATCAATCTCAATATCTTCAGTCTTCACATTAGGGAGGAACTGAATGTTCTTAGGTGGTACCCACTGTTTTAAAGAGACTCTGGCATTAAAAACGGTAGAATCTTCTGTAGCCCGGGGAGAATCTGAAATATTGACTGATTCAGGCTGATCACTTGATATCAGGACATTTTCAGTTTCGGTCCTTACATTAGCTTGAGGACACACATGTTTTACTTTAACAGAGGTTTGCTGACACACTACTTTTTTTTCTTGGGATGCATTCATAGCTGTTGCACTTGACCTTAATTGTCTCTGTGTCAACACAACTTGACTCACAGCTGGTCTCAGTAACTGCTGTATTTCAGGTTGTGAATTTACCCTATTTTCCTCAAATTCCGGCTTCGGAACGACAGTGTGCGTTCCCACTGAATTGAGTGTTTTTTCATCCGATACCTTGGTCAACGTTTTTCTAGGCCTTCCCCTTTTTCTCTTTAGCTGCACTTGGGTAGAATCTGCTTGTTTGAATTCATTAGCAGAGGACTGGACTGCAAGTCCCTCACTACGAAAGGAATCATACTTTAGAGGACCAGCTATGTCAAAGGGCTTGAATAATTCATCACAGTGTTTTTCAGGATTTGCTTCTATGGTAGCTATGCCACTTACTGTTTTACACAACTTCTTTTTCTTAAAGGCTTCAAGATCAACAGGAGATTGGTTTTTGTTTGTTTGCTGCCTCTTCGCTTTTTTAGGGGGGCGGCCAGGTTTCCTACGGATCTCCATCTTTGTTGTATTTACCACAATGTCAGACTCTGTTTTGGAAAAACGGTTCAAAATTATCTCCCCTGAAGTACCCTGATGGACGTCAGAAACCAAGTCTCCTGTTAGCAAAATAGAATCAGTGCCTTGGACCACTTGTTGGTTCTGCATGCCTGGATCCATTTTATACTGCCATGGTCTTGGTGAGGGTTTCTCAGTAGAGTTAGGCTCATTGCTGACATGCTCTTCTTTGCAGGTCCTTTTACCAATGGACTATGGGAGAAAAAAATCTAAATTAAATACAGATGTTAACAAGATCTATCCATTCCGGTATAACAGTGTTAAGGTGTGTGTGTGTATTAGCTTCAATCGCTTGTGACATATGAGATTTGCCTTAGATGGGTCATTAATCAGCTACCTCTTTGCGATCGGTTGTCAGGGGTTTTACAGAATCACTTGTGACAGAAAATGTTGCCGAAGAGGCTGTATCTTGGTAAGCACCTCCCCCACTGAAGAATACCTTGCTTTCCATGTCAGCAGTGTGTTGCATTAAAGACATTCTGTGGTATCAATTATGAAAAAACACATGAGTTGTGGTGGACAATTTTTGAAAGTTGGTAGCAAAAACATACCTCAATCACCCGAATATTTGAAATTACTACTGGTCTTGATCAACTCCAGACCTGTACTTCTATCACAGGAGAAGTACCACACAGACTACTTGTCTAACGTTAGTTTGAATTTAATGACACAAAGAACACAAGAGTAAACTTAAAAAGATAACAACCAATTACTCATTCCAATTCTTACCAGTGGTGATGGGACTAGGGTGATGTTCTTTCAAAGCAAATACATGATGTTAAGCCTGGGAAAAGGTAGAGACAGAGGAATTTGGGTATTTTAATTAAGTATCAGTAAACTTAGGTTGGATTTTGACTGATCTTGGTTGAGCAGGAAATTGCAAAGTTGACATGATAGAACTGTTTATTTTGTAGTAATAATATCCCAACATTGGCTAGACTTCAGAGTTTTGTTATTAAAATACAATGATATTGAGATTTAATAAAAAAAATAAAAAATACAAGTACTAATGTCCTCTGTCGAAACTTTTGACACTTGTTCAGACTCCACTTTGGCTCTAATTTAACATACAGCAACTTTGCATCTGCTTGCACATGCTTTTGATGTAGGTTACTCTTATTTTAGATTAGGTTTTGGATGCACTCAATTTGTATCCTGGTGTTTAATGTGGCACCTACATTGCCCTTATCTAGGCTATAGGGTCAGGGATGCACATATTTATCTTACTGATTTGTGGTTATTTTTCTACTTTCTCTTGCTTGTAAGTCGCTTTGTATAGAGGCGTCCGCTAATTGACAGTAATATAATGTAATGTAACGTTACAGCAACACTCCAGGATTCTATTCCTGGACAGACTCGTCTTTGCAACAAAGGAAATACTGTTTTTCCCCTCTCACTCTCTCTCTCTCTCTCTTGAATGCCACTGCTCTTAAAAACTACGGTAAAGGCATTTACATTAAACATTTTACAGCACTTCTCCCCAAGGTAGCAAAAATAAAAACAAAAAAACACCCACTTACATTTCTGCTTTTGACTTCGGTGAGCATAATCAGTACAGCAAGACCGCTGATTTACTTCGCAAGGCACAACCCAAGAGGTATCACACTGTCATCAATACATCTTCCATTATATGTTTTGCATCACACTTTTTCATTGAAACACCGATAATGATATGTTCACGCATATGTCGTTTTAGTCTCTGTTGTTAAGAGGTCTAACGTTTCAAAGAATGGTCGCACATCGTACACGCAAGCACTAGATATGACCCAATTACTAGGCGACAAACGTGAAGGGGCGAAGGCCCCTTGCGGTTATAACTTGACACTGCGTCTCAAATAACCATACTACCATACTACATAGTAAGCCAAAAAAAGATTTAGAATGTCCCATACACAGTATGTCAAATGCAGTATGCCAAAAGTGCAACAATATATACTTTGCAAGTGCAGCTGAAGTAGCCACTAAAATAAAAAAGTAGTATGCGATATGCCAAAATGCATGCAACAATACATACAGTACTTTGCAAGTGCAGCTGAAGTACCTAGGCCTACTAAAAAAAAATAAAAAAAAATAGTGCGCGATTTGTGACGCAGCGACGTTCCAAACCAAAAAAACAAACAAACAAAAAAAACAACTTACATAGATCCCGCGATTTGGGATTTGATGTGCGTCTTCATGGTCGCCATATTGGGGCGGTCAACAGTCAAAAGTTCAGCGAGTTAGACCGCTTGAAACAATGCCACTGACATGTGCAGCGTTTGGTTGTACAAATAATAGGCGAAACGTTAAAAACAGGCATCACGGGAAAACTTTTAACAAGTAAGTGACAATGTTGTATTTTACTGTTCTGTAAGATAGTGAGCGTGCTTCAAACTATAATGAAAATGACCTGCATCGTTGTGATGACGTCTACCTAACGAAAACGTAACATTACTGAATTAAACAGTAAACTGTTAAAGCGCCTTAGGTGTTAACGTGGAATTTACTTAACAATGACCTCATTCTTTGTTACTTTATAGAAAATTATCAACTGGAATGTGTTTAGTGCTCAAGAGATTAAACAGGCTAGCTAGCCTAGGTCTAGTAAACCATATTTGTGCTGCTATCTTAATGCACTGGCTGCACCATTCAATCAGCTATGCAAGAAGTCATTTTGAGATGGCCATGTTTTTGTCAAAGGTTCACCAAAGATCATGGACTAAGGAAAGCTTGAGCCATATTTGTCGTCATCACTTTTGCATCCTGTCATTAGCTGTCAGCAACTTCCACAATTTAAACTTGTGGAATAATTGTGACAATTTAAGAACGCAAGTTCACTTTACAAATGTAAAAGAATTTGTCAACCAATATAAAACTGAGGTATGCTATTGTGTACTGTATTTGACAATATTGCAACTTTTTTATTTTGTTTGTTGTGCTTTAGATTTAATGGTTTTGTTACCAATTTATTTGTATGTGCATTCCTTTTGGAAAATTTAAAATAATGTCCGAAAATACATTTCTACTACTACCACAAGTTGAGGTAGTACCATTACCAAACTTCTCACTCTGCAATTGCAAAGTGGTAGCTTGAGAAAAAAGCTTTGTAAAACTGTACTGTTTCAAGGATATTAATTAAAGGTGTTCACATGTTGCTGAAAAGTGTGAGATGGAGAGGAATTGAGTTTGTCCAAGACAAAGTCCAAGGAACTACTTTGACTTCTGTTATATAGTTGCTCTAGAGCCCAATTATTATTTTTATTACATATGACTGCACTATACATCTGATTCAGTAACTGAATTTAATTCCAAGTTCTTACCCGTGTAATGTTCAATTCCCCACCTTTATTACAAAACAAATTGAATGAAAATCGGTTCTGAATAAAGTGAGTTGCAGTCGACTTTGTTACTGTATTTGCCTACCCGCGGATCTTGACCGCTCCAAGATGGCGGACCTGCAGACGCATAGTGGCGACAAACAGCAGCGGCCTCGAGGGATCTATCTATGTATACTTCTGTTCCAAACAGACCGCCATTCCACAATTATTTCAGTGATAAATGAACCCTTACATTCTTTAACACGTTTATGTTATGGTCTTCAAATGTGCCAGTTCCTGTTCACCAACAAAAAAATAAATCACTAACAGAGTTTCTGTCAGTAGCATTTTAAACTCTCATAGTATTGTATAAACATAACGTCGTGCAGTCTTGTTTAATAGTTTGGTGACTACAACCAAAACCCAGTGTCACCACGTTGCAACAAAAGTGCACACTTCAAGACTGCACGGTGCTTTTACGAATTACAAAATTAACTAGACCTGTTGTATTTTCTTAATGAAGTCCTCCATTTATTTATCTGGTACTTTTGAGGAGGGTAGCGATTTAATCGTCAGGACACGGATCAAGATGCAACAGCAAGCAATCGGCAAGTCTCTTTAACAGGGAAGTCGCAATTGCAGGTGACGAAATTGTAGACCTGCTTGCTTTAAATGTAGACGTGTTGAAAACTGTCAGTGATCTAACCTTCTGCTTAAAAGTCAGAGTAACACTTGCAACGTAGACCTTCCGGAACAGCCCCAATGCAGTTTGGCAGTATTCTATTTTAACCTAAATTCTCCACAGTCTATATATTAAGAAACATGCGTTTCTTCTTCAAAAAGCAAATATTTATTAAAAGTACATTTAATTGTCAAGAAAAGCGTACACCACTGTATTGTGTGGACCCATATTTAACAATGCACAAAACTGCAGAGATGTTTTAAAGAACAAATAAACAAATCATACAAGAGCCTATGTGGCTAATTCAACAAGGAAAACCTTCTTGCACACACACACACACACACACAGTAGTTTTAATAATAGAGGGAATGGGGGTTGGGGCCCTAAAATAAAGTATTATTCCTTCAACACATTGGTAAAGTGGAATAAACCCTTATAATGCTCAATGGAAGAAAAAATACACCCAGAGGGAAGGTCTTAATAGGATCTTATATCTTTATTACTGGAATTGCTGAGGATAATTGTTGGAAAACCTGTGTCGAGTTACCTGGTGAACTTTCAACCACATAACAGTCATCATCCACCTCCATCTCTTTTTTTGTTGCTCCATCTGGAAACGTTTCTGGTCTCGCTGCTTTGTTGTGGCATACATGACGAGAAGCTTGAATGTTGATACCAAACATTTCCTTAACATTTCTATGAGGGGATGGGTATGGGTCTTTCAATGACTTCTCTTTCATGCATCTATTGGGATGTTTCGCAAACACCATTGCCTGCCTGTTCACAAATTCATGTGCTTTAATGCATTTGTGCCGCTGAAGCAGCTGAATCGTAGCAAAAGATACTTGACATATGCGACAATTGAAGCCCTTGATTTGCTTTGGGAGTGTGAGCCTTTTTAAGTCTTTAGGAAAAGTGACAGGACCCCCCCCCCTACAGTTTTCATTAACAAGCCCATAGGAGCGTCGGTAATTCTGCTTAGGACAGGCAGTGATGAATTTAGGATTGAACTTTGTGCTGGCTGAGTCACACTGATGATGGTGAGACATAGACTTGTTGCCAGACAGGAGCTCCCCACATCCAAGACAGCCAAATACTTTCTTCTCAATGTGTGTACTATAGTGCACGATGAGATTGTCTTTAGTAGTAAATCCCTCTTTACATTTAGAACAGCAGTAAGGTTTATCTGCAGCACATTTGCGTGAGGTCTTTATCAACACCACTGGCTGGAACTTTGGCCAGAGGTCCACTGTTGGTGGCTCTAAATTTGCAGGTGCATCAAAAGTTAAATGTGAGGTGGGTATAGGTTCTGACGACAAATGTCCTTTTGAAATACATGTATATATTAAAGGCACTTTTGGCATATGAGCAGACCGGAAAGGTAATTGTGAAGAATAGGTAGTTGTACAGGCTAATGGTGTTATTTTGCATGTTGGCCCTGTCGAAGGACCCTGCCCAACCGATTCCAGCTTTCTTAGCTGTTCCTCCTGTTCTTGGTGCTTGGCTAATCTGCGCATTTGTATAGTGGCATGATTTAGCACAGCATAGCCTGGTTCATGTTCACCGCTGTGTTCCAGCATGTCAATGTAGTAAGAAAACTCCGTTCCACAGGAGCAGATGTAACTCACTGCTGCACATGAGTGTTCCTCTAACCATGTCCTGTCTGGAAACAACTGTTCACAACTGAAACAAAATGGGGGGGAATCTTCTTCCATAACAGGCCCAATATCTTTGTGGCAGTGCACTGTGGGTCTTCCTCTAGGCATCATGATTAACCCAGTTGATGTGAACATACCATTTCACCTGGACTCGGCAGTCAGGATGTACCTGTAAATGCAGAGGGGTTTAATGTATCATTGTAGCCAACTAGCACGCCAAGATGTTCGCTAGAAAACACGAGTAGTACTTTTCATGGTCCAGGCCCCAGTTATTGTTAACGCTACTTAAAATGGCCTAGCCTACCTAGACAACACTGAAACATGTGTCAATAAAATATCTTAAGCAGTAAGTGATATGTACAACACGCCAACGTCATTACGTTCACGTACACAGAGTCAGTTAACTAGCTACAATAATTAAAATGTAATTTATTTGTTTAAAGAGAAGCCAGATTCTACGTTGTGTAGTTGCTAGCCATCTGGCTATTTAGCTAGCTAGCTACTACCTAAACTGTGTTGTAATGCGGGTTAAAAAACGTATTCTAGTGTTAGCCATTTGATTAGCTGGCCATCACGCTGTTGTATTTGTTAGGAAATGTTGCGTTAGCATTAAGAATAACTGGCTAAACTAACGATCTAACAAAGTTGGAATCAAATACAAAATTAAAATGAAAGACAATAAAAAACTTAAGTTAAAATATCAACTCACGTTCCCACACAACTTAGCTTGTTGTTTGTCACACTCGCGCCACCAGAGCACCGTCACACAAGCCGGCGGGATTGTTCTCTATCTCTCGGCTAGTGTAATGGTTTGATATGCTACTAAGTGGTCAGTGATATTCAAAGCTGTGGCCTAGTCATTTGTTCCATCATTATCTTCCTATCGTTATCGAGCTACGTTACTAGTCAGGCGGGCTAGCTAGACTCGAACTGTCCCAAGCACAATGTGAAAACTGATGTGTCGGGTCAAGAGGAGCGATTAAGTCGAAGAAATATGCAGTTCTTTTACAATTACCCGCGCCTGCCACCTGATGGGCTTTATGGTCAAAGCATGACCACTTATTTGCATGGTATTAATCGATTCTTGCAGTGGCTCCCGTTAGATTGATTGACCTAATTGTTTGTAACCTGCTATAAATAATTGCACAAGACGAAGGCCGATTTACAATGTTTGTTATAATTTGTCTTTACGTGATCTAAGAAATACAAATAAAACCATTAAATCCAGATTCAGTTGCATGCATAACTTTACAACGAGTCTAGGACCTACCAAGACATGTAAGCTTTCAGTGACAAAAAGCTATAATCAAAAGGCGTACAATGCTAGGTCATCAAAGTAGCGAAAAGACAAGAAGGAAAATACAGTATATCATGTATAGGGAGTCCTGAAATATTTGGTTGTACACAGGGGAGGGGCCTTGGAGACAAAAAGGTTGAGAACCCCTGGTCTAGGTGACCAAGGGCAGACTCTAAATGTGTTAATATTCAAATCTAATGAAGAAAAAATAAATAAGTTTACAGTCCAGTTCAAGGTTGTGTTGTTGGGCTATGTGGAACATAATACAGATTAAAACAAGAATGTTATACTACAGTGACAATTGTTTATTGACATGTGTCAACAGGAACAAGCACACAAGTTACAAAATTACAACACAATATTATGATTCACTGCTGAGAAACACCTCAAATGTCTGGTCAACACAGTGAAAAAGAATAAAAAAAAAACAGAAGAAAATAGTATGACAATAGCAAGTTTAGCAGAGGCTTAATAACTACAAGTAGCCTTAATATTTACAGCACAAACAAAGTGGCACTTGGGCAGATATTTACAGCATAAAAAGCCTTACACTAGTTGTCTGGCTAGCTGGTAATACAGAAAGTCTATAGAATTATTGTCTTTTCTTCACCCACCCTGCACTTTACTTCTTTACATTCTAATCACAGGTATCAATTTCTTTAAAAACAGAATTGTCATTTTGCAACAGGCACCGTGTCAGCTGCCATTATACGATGAATCTTCCTACGATGGGTCTTAAGTGATTTTATGTTTTTGTATGTACCTTGGCAAACATGGCAGCGAAATGAATCAGGCTGATTGTGTGTAAGCAGATGTTTCTGCAGCCCATCTACAGTGCCAAACCAACGAGCACAGACCGGGCAACGCATAGGTTTGAGTGTAGGCTTGCAAATTCCATTCCTTTGATGAAACAAAAGGCTGACCAAATTTGGAAAATCCACATTACAGCGGGAACAGCGGTTAGATTTGACTAGAACGGTGCCCCGACCACCTTTGCACCGATTCAAGGCAATGTGCTTACGGAGTGAGCCACGGCTGGCAAAACTGTTGTTGCATTTCATGCAAATTGACCTTTGCTGTAGTTTCTTACCTTGAACAGTGTGTTGCATAATAGCGGATGGGTTCTGTACTCGAGGCCTCTGTTGTGAATGAGTGGGTTGCTGTTGTTGAAACCGTAACAATAAAGGTTGAGAACGCTGTGGTGGCAATCCCTTGTAGAAATTGTGAGGCTGCATGTGAATTTGCAAATGAACTTCATAGTCTGCCCAAGAACTTACTGTCTCACCACAAGTGGGACAGGTATAGGACTCCTGAGCGTGCTTCTGCAGATGCTCCAGGAGAAGCCTTGGAGAAGTGAAACCAGTCCCACACTCGCATGTCACTCTCCTTGGAAGTACAGAGGGCAATGACATGATGCCCCAGGTTGACCCATGGTCCTCCTTTCTTTGATTGTCTGATGCAGTACTTTGGTTCCCAAAAGGCGGCAATGCCTGGGTGGCTGACACCACTGGGTCCAAAACATCACAATCTATTCCGGCAACAGTTTGTTTTAACTGACATTTTTTCCAATGAACCAACATGTTATCTCTACGGTTAAAACTCCTACCACAAACAAAACAATCAAACATAGGCTTAATTTTTGTGTTTTGTGGCATTGCCTGGAGAACAGACTTAACTTGGATCCTCAAAGGTACTGCTCCTAAAATAGGTTTAACCCTAACATGCGACTGAATTCCACACAGCCTTTGATGTCGTCTGAGTGTAGCTGCCCGGCTATAGATCTTTTGACATTTATTGCAGGGATATTTCTTTATCCCACATCTGATAAAAAAAGCAGTGGGCTTATTTTGAGTGGAGCTGGCAATATCTTGGGAAATAGATTCCTCTTTTCCAGAGTCATCGACAGCATCCAGTACTTCCATTTCATCATCCAATGGCATTGTCCATTGACCTTCATCAATCTCTTGAGGAGAATCAGCAGTTTCTTTTCCATCCATATCCTTTTCCTTTTCACTTTTCAACATTGTGTGCATGTACTGCTCTGCATTTGTATGTTCTTCATGTGTATATGCTTTGGGAACAAATGGGGCAAAACTTTTAGCTGAACCAGAGCAGACCACGTCTGAAAACTGGGTTTGTCCAGAATAAGTCGGAATTTGAATTACTTCTGTCTTTATACACTTTTCAGCTTCTGTGCCAACTCCAATATTTTTGGAAATTTCTGACCTCTCATCATTTGAAATAGTTTCCTTTGTTTTGCAGTTTTTTCTCAGCATACCTTTTTCCTGAATGGTCCTGGAGGCTTGTTGGGGGGGTGGTGGCCCCTGGCAATTGTGAATTTTTAGGTTATACCTTCTTGCATAACTATGCTTGCAAATAGGACAGACAAAACACTTTGCCCTAATACTATTAAGGTAGGTTCTCTGATTTAGTTTGAAATGATAGTGCAATTTTTTGTTCAATGGCAACTTACTCTTAAATAAGATTGATTGATGTGGGGATTGGCTTAACGACTGGGGACAAATGTGGTGGTCTGAAAGGGGTAGATTTCCAATAATCAGTTGTTTGCATTGACGACAACATTTCACCCTTTCTTTTCTGTGTGAGGAATGATGCACTGTCAAACTATCCAAGTCTTGAAAAACCCTGCGGCAATGACCACATTGATATCGACCTTGTATACAACTATTACTGAAATCAACAAGCTTTTGACGGGTTTCAAGGACTACAACAGGAGAGAAGGTCCTCGAGAGAGATACAATACTCTTACCATTTGATCTAGAATCAAGGGTCTTGGCAAAGGTATGGGTTTTTGGATTTCCACCAGGTTTTGTAAGAAGGCGCCTCAACCGACCAACAGGCGAATCTGAGTTTTGTTTAGCATCTGTTGTAATCTTAACTGGTATAAACTCTGTTTTGGGAGTTAAGCGTTTCTTGCTTGGATATTGGGCGGTTTGAAAACGTTTCATGTAGGCAGTTGCCACCATCTTCATTACTGTCTTATTTTTAGGTGAAAGGTCATCTTTTAAAACAGTAACAAGCGGAACTGTACCGTCTCTGCATGGGTTGGAATTGTTCCTTATGCCATGCTGTGAAGACTGTGCATTATCATGCACAGTTGAGATCTTAGAGACATCAAGAAAGTTTTGCTGAGTTTCTTTTTCAGTGGTTTTTGGGGGGGAACTCTTTTGCTTCGGCATTATCATCATCCCCTCTACATCAACTTTATGGTTTCGGATTACGTTATCAACTACAGGTTCCTTCTGAACAGGTACATCTGGAGATGGGTTCAAAGAGTGTGATGGGTAAATGGGAGCAAAAATTATTTGGCTACTGCTTGCTCTAGGTGACTCTGAATCAACAGTGCCTCTTTGACCACATTCTCCATCATGTGAAGGGGCAGCTTTACAATTCTGAGATCGCAACACTTGAGGGCTTTGAACGTGTAAGCTTTTATGCTCCAGCATTTGGTTGAAGTCCTGAAACCCATCACCACAGTCACAAATAAAAAGAGAAACAGGTGTCTCAGGAAGACTGGACATGGAAGTGAGTTGCTTTGGGGGGTCATTTTTTGAAAATACTGTTCCAGATTCAGCGCTGTTGGGTTTTTTTGAAGGAACAAACGCGATATTTTTAATTTCACTTGCATGGGATGCTTGATGTACTAGCAACGAGGCTAATCCACTGAAAGTAGCTGAACATGCCACACAGCGATATACTTTTGTGGAAGAGGCATTTCCTTGCAGGCCAAGCATTTTGGACAACTGCACAGGAAAAAATCCCTTTGGAATCAATCCTTGGTGGTGGTGGTTTTCTGAAAGACAAGAAACAATGGTCAAATATTCAGTTTGTTAAAAATGAACAAAATCAGAACATTTGAAAGTACTTCGTTTATAAAATGAATGGTTTTGCAGAAGTGCTGGGAAATTAGTTTCTTTCAGTATAAAATATCCATATTTGCAAATCTTCATTATAATTTATTTTAAATGTATAACCTTTATTTAACCAAGAAGGTTCCATTGATATTAAAAATCTACTTTGCAAGGCAGTCCTGGTGGAGACAGGCAGCAGCAGATAATAAAAAGCAGTGATTTCAACCAGAATTCTTTTTAAATAAATAAATTATAACTTTCCCAATGAACAAGTGCAGTGCAGAACAAGTTATGTAATCAAAATGTAAATTAAAGCACCAACATCCTAACAATTCTCAAGCAGGCAAATAATTGAGTTTCTAAATATTCTGCAAAATATTGCAGTCTGACGGTGCAAGCATGCAAATGCAGGTGAGGTAGGCCGTTTTCTGCAAAAGCAAAACAAAACACCTGAATTTGAAAATACAGCCCTCCTCCATCAGCGCTCTCTATCCTAAGCCCCTCCCAACTGACGAGCACAGGCATTTGCACGTGCTTCATGTGCGCTCAACACAAGGTTGCTCGGCTTGACCAGAGCCAGAGGAAACTATCAGCGAGCTAACGGCATATGTGGTTCCATTAATGCCAAAATTATGCAATTGGCTTTGCGTTTGTTGACGGCTATAGCGTCGGCTTTATACATTGCATTGGTCATTGCTTATTGTGTTGGCTTTGTACAATGCATCTCTCGTTGCCTATTGCGTTTTCCTCTGTATTGACTATGCTGAGAGAAATATTTAAACTCCCAAACGGTCGACTAGGTCGCAACTGACAGACAGGGACGGAAACATATCGCTAGTGGAAGGCTGTGTATAACAATCAGCATAGTCAATGCAAACAACAACGCAGTAGGCAATGAGAAACACATTGTACAAAGCCAATGCAAAAGGTAACGAGAAACGCATTGTACAAAGTCATAGCAATAGGCAACTACAAACGCAAATCAACGACCAATGCAATGTATAAAGCCGACCCAAAAGCAAACGACAATCGCAAAGCCAGTTGCATCCTTTTGCCATTAATGGAACGCCATAACTAACAGCAATGCAAACATATAGCTGGTGGAAGGCTGCGTGTAACTATCAGCAATGTCAATACAAACGACAACGCAATGGGAAACGCATTGAACAACGCCAAAGCAATAGGCAGCAACGCATTGTACAAGCCAACGCAATAGGCCACTACAAATGCAAAGCAACAACCAACACAATGTACAAAGCCAACGATAAACGGAAAGCCAGTCACATAATTTTGGCATTAAATGGAACCCCATAACGCCAAGCTTCGAATCCAAATTGTCGCCGATGCAATCTCTTAGTTCTCTCCATCTCTGAAACGCTTCACCGATATTTACACGTGTTCTATTGCGTTTATTGTCAGACTCTTTTTGAGTTACTTTGTAGTGTAGGCAGTTGTTGCCAATGCTGGAATAGCAACTTTTTAGCAAGATTGTCCACCATTGAATCACACTTTCACTGTCTGCAGGGACGTGAACGTGTGTCTGCATTTGTAGAACAGCCAGTAGGAACGCTCTCTCTCTGAAATTACCTGTGATCAGCCCAAGTCTACTGTCACGGGCTACATTTTCTGAAGCCTGTAAACAAAGCCAAGAGGAGGGCAAGAGTAGAGGTTCTCTCTCAGACCACTTGAATTAGAATATGCTGCACAGTTAATATGGAATTTTTGCCCAATGATGCCAAAAATAAACTGCCTACCCCACCTTTAATGCAAGCTTATTGTAGCTGACTATAGATTATTTAACCTTAGCAAATCTGAAAACCCGCACCTAGGGGCATGTTCATACTCGAATTTGTCCCCCATATAATTGTTTTAAGGGGCAACAATACTAGGCAATCTTTGAAATGGTATTTTTGACACTACTAGTGATGTGAAGCTGCAATTTCAATTGGCTTGAGAACATTTTTGTATCGCTATGTCAAATATATCTACCCTTCTACATAAAATTCAGCCGTTTTGAAAAGACTTAAATTGATAAACAATGCATGTTTGTTTTTTTATATTGTACCAAGCGGGGATTGAAGGACATCACCCGTCCCAGCTAAGCAACGTTGTTAGCGTGCTTATCAATCAAATAGTTCACCTTTATGTATTACCTGCTGTGCACGTCAACATAATATAGTAGCTAGCAACGGTAATGTTAGTTAATATAACTGCATATTTTTGTAACGTATGAATGAAATAACGATTTTTTCAGAGTTACTTTACCACAAATGAATTTATCATTCTGCAAAGCTTTCGTTGTTTTCCATTAAGATCTTAATTTTGAAAGCACAACGACACATTGTTTTAAAATAGATTAAGAGTCAGCCATTGTTACCCAGCAGGCAATGATGGTTATGTATATCAAAAGCTAGAATATTATAATATTAATAAACGTTACGTCGCGAGCATTCATAGCTAACGTTGTTAGCTGTAAAGACAAGTTATAGCACGGAAATTTACCAATTCAAATGGCAATTGCTGCTGGCTGCTGTGCTACACCAGCTAACATGGTCAGGTGTAACTTACCGTTTTCCGAACTGTATTTAATCTCCGTAATAATCCTCTTTAGTAAACCTCTCTAAAGCAAAGAAAGATTTTAAAAGGCTTGCACAGAGTAATTAGTGGTAATCATGCAAGTAATTCAAGCTAACTTGAAAAGTGCACATCTGTTCAATCACAGTCGGTAGCTAGCTAGTAAGCTAGCAGTAAGCTATCACCGCTCGTCTTACTAGCTGTGGTGGGAGTGACGCTTGACTCAGTCACTGACTTCACTTTAGGCTACAATCCCGCTTACTGCCCCCTGTGGCTGCCCGATTTGTTACACCTGGAGCGTTATATTATTATGCTTTTACTGCCCAACACACGCCTTCAGATGGCGCGTTCGAATACTTGGTCAGGCGATTCTTTATCCCTAATCTTATTCCTAACCTTAAATTGAGGTTGAAAACCTAAACTAACCTATGAAAAGCGCGCGGTCTGTCAATCAACACTCGCGCTCGAGGGCGCGTCTTGCGCGAAAAAGCAATTGCATTTGTGATGTATATGTCGGTTCATGCAAATGAATCGTACTATTTCAAACTATTTGGCTGTGTTCGGAATTGCCTACTACGCATACTTAACATACTCAATTTGACCTAAATTGAGTAGGCAGTATGCCAACAATACATAGTATGCGAAATTTGAGTATAGAAAAAGTTCCCAGATGACATACTCAAATTTGGGAAAATGTTGATTACCCGAGAGGTTACTCGACGATGCTTTACGCCTCAAAATGCAATTCGGCAATTTCCATCTAGCTTTGACAGCATTACAAAAAGGCGGGGTTTTGGTCCACATGTTCCAGTTGAGTATACTAACTATATAATCGAATCTTTGTAAAAAAAAAAAAAAGTAGTATTCTAGATTTCGGTTTAGGTAGACAGTATGCAGTATGTACTCATTGAGTATGTAGTAGATAGTATGCGATTTCAAACACAGCGTTTGTCTTTTCCTTAAATTTCGGGTTTTTTACCACTTGAGTTCAGAGCAGAGTTGGAATCCCCCAGTCAGAGCTGGTTAATGTGGCCCGGGAAAGGGAAGTTTGGGATGCCCTGCTTGAACTGCTACCTCCGCGACCCGACCCCGGACAAAGCGGATGACGATGATGATGATGATGATGATGAGTTCAGAGCCAGTGATTATTTGTCATTTCTTTGGTCAAATATTACTCTTAATATTACCTAGCGATGGGAATTTGGGAATGGGAATGGGAACGGCAGTTTATTTGGCTCTTTGTTCAGTTTTATGTGCCTGCTATGCTAGCACTGCTAAGGTACATTGAAGCAGTTGGTGTTGGTTTACATTTGCTGACCCTTAACTATCATATTACATAGCCAACCTGATAAAACAATTATATTGCTATAAATCAAATAATGACTAGGTAATCACTCCCGCGCGAAATTGTATTAGGCGTAATTACAAATAATTTTGGCTATGTTTTTTTTTTATTGTTTACAAATGAAAAACAAATGCATGTCTTTTTCAGGGAGAAATGGTTTGAATTACTTTTTTTAGACAGCTAACCAATTATGTGATTTCCTATGAAAGACAAATTAGTTGAAAGTGTTGTTACTTTATTGGCTTGTGTAAAACGGTCACGTCGATTGGGTTTACACAATACATTTGATTGGTTGTTGGCATGTCAGTCACTGAGGTTGTTCAGGAGTTGTCACTTGACAGTCTGGGGAACAAGGCAGAGAATCTTACTTTGAGCAGTGCTACAAATATTTTTTTTACATCAGGGAGCCGAAAGAACGGCTCTTTTACCGAGGTGATGCGGTTCCCTACGTTCACTGAAAAGAGCCGTTCAAAAAGAGCCTTTTGTTCATGAACAACCCATCCCTAATATTATCCTAAAGCCCCAGGTCTTGGTTTTAGGATATAATTAGATTTAGGTATAGCCTAACATTTCAGTTTTCATGTAATTATTGCAGCGTTCTCAGGCTGTAGTTCCTCACATGAATCGTCACTAGCCTAGATATAGGCCTAGCTCTCAAATACAGTATCAGCCTAGTGAATTTAGCAAATTACATTTTTCTAAATGTAAGTGGGTGTCAACGAATGCGCGGAAACTTACTTTACAGCTACATTTAACGTAATTAGTTATATTAAACTGTAGTAAATAACCTAGACTTTTAAAGATTGACAAAACACTTCCGGTTTCTTCAATACTTTCTTCAGTAACCGATTTTGAGTCTTCGAAATGGCTTGGTATCCCTATCGCGTTCACTACACCAAGTCTACACATAAAGCCTGGTTTACACTTCTGCGAACATGCACGTAAACGTCTCTGCATAGCTACACAAAGGAAGGGTTTCTGGGAAAGCGTTGCTCACAAAGGGCCACAAACGGGGAAACGGGCTACGTTCGAATTCTTTATTTTGCTTAGGAAGGTTCCTAACAGTGAAATGACCCGAAAGTATCTATGTGACTGCCATGATAAGTACTGTTCGAATTCTCTAAGTGCTAAGGAAAGGTGCTTCAATGCTTCCTAACTTGTGTACTTTAGCATAGGATACACTGAACCATCCTTTACGAAAGGAAAGAAGCAATGCAGAAAAATGCAGCCCCACAATTCCTTGTTGCGGTAATAGTTAAAGCGATACAACATTCAGCTGTCGATCGACATGACCGACAAGGGATGCAGATCATATAGACTAGTTGTTTATTAAGAATTTTACATCTTATGTTATGCCTTAACTTGCTAATATGCTTATGTTTTTAAATGTCAACATGTTAGAAACTTAAGAATCATTATATGTAACATATAGCAGATTTGTATGCCTAATATAAATCCATAACTTGTATACATTTAACGATTAGGCTTCATACAATCATATTAATTGGGATTCATGCGTGGCGATAAATATGAGTTGACGGGGATGAGGACTTGAGCAACCATTCTCAATGTGACATATTTCGTTTCACTTTTGTGACAGGTAGCCTATATTCCCCATTTAATTCCTTCCTTGGCAAGAAATTAGGTTAATATGTTTATCCGCCTTGCCCACGCTTATATGTAGGATATGAAACAACATGGTGACAATGCACGGGCGAAGTATTTAAGATGCGCTTTTTGTAGGCTATAGTTCATCTTCGGGACATTGTAGTTTCTCCACGAACGACCCGCGAAAACCACCGTTGCATCATTACGTAGCCTAGAGTACGTGCAGTCGGACTCCTTTAGCAACGTGATTGTCTTTTCCTAAGTCATTATGAATTCTCCTTCATATCTTTCCTTAACCTCATGACGTTTTCCCTCGGGGTTAAGGAAAAGTATATAGTGAAAGTCATTAGGACGTACTTTATTCCACAATTCGTATCCAGCCAAAGAGTCCTCAAATCCTAACAGCGAGTTGTGCGAAGCGGCTTCTCCTGTGCGTCAAAGAACCGCTGATTGGTTGAGCAGGGAAGGAAGCGAGTAGATATTCGGTATTATTTTGGCTGTAGGCGAAACAACTGAAAACAGATAACAATGAAATGGAACAGATATGAAATATGAAAAGCAACAAGCAAGCTTCGGTCTCTGTATATATTTTCGAGGGGCAGGAACGGGAGTTTGCGTAGTTGTTTCTTCTACGGTTTTCTGTACATTCTGGACTAGTGAATGCAACACTGCCCCCTAGTGAACTTGTTAAACTTACTTGGAAGTATGTAGGCACTGCTGTGCAAACACCAGCGCACGATGCACGTTCATGTTCGCTGACGCGCCCAAACAGAAGTATAAACTAGGCTTGAGCTGAACTATCATCGAGTCGGAATGAACAAGAGTTGGGGCATGAATCGAACTATCAGTTAGTCGGAAAGAACGAGAGTTGGGGTATGAATCGAAATACGAGTGACTCACACTGAACGTGAGTTGGGGTATGAGCCGAACTATTGCTGAGTATTGAGTGAGTCTTCGGGCAGAAATCTACACCGAAACGTTACACTCCACATAGCAGGAAGTGCCTCGTGTCGAACTAGGTTTTCTCGGTCTGTTTGCAGACTTAATTCAGCATGCTCAAGCTACTTATAGATGCTTGGAGCTGTATGTGTCTGTAAGTAATATAAACTGAATGTTGATACGAAAGCATTGACTGTTTAGCACAAAATCGTCAATGTTTAATGAGTCAGTAAAAGTTTGATTCATTTGACATAATAGTTTGATTAGATATCGGAAACAAAAAAAAATCAGTTTGTTCACTTTTGCACATCACTAAAAAGCAATGCATTTTAAAAATAATGATGCATGATAACGCTTCCCTGTCCAGTTTTCTCATGGCTTAGGATTCGTTGACCTAGCATCTACTTCCGCCGTGCTAATATAACACCAAGAAACACTGTTGCACCAAGCAACCAGCTTCAGGACCTCCTCTCTGTAGGCCGCCTCATCAGCCCTGGAGATGAGACCGACCACCGTGGTATCGTCCGCAAACTTGACGAAGAGGTTGTCATTGTGGGCCGGCCTGCAGTCTTGGGTGTAGAGGCAGTACAGGAGGGGGCTCAGCACGCACCCCTGTGGGGAGCCGATGCTCAGCGTGCGGGTGGAGGAGAGGTGGGGGGCAAGTCTCACAGTCTGGGGTCGGGACGTTAGGAAGTCCTTTATCCAGGCACATGTGAGAGGGGGGAGGCCAATGGTGTCCAGTTTGTAGCATAACCTGTCCGGTATTATTGTATTGAAGGCTGAACTGTAATCCACAAAGAGCATCCGGATGTAGCTCTGCTGCTGCTCCAGGTGTTCCAGCGCAGAGTGAAGAGCTATGGCTACGGCGTCCTCGGTGGATCTGTTAGCACGGTATGCAAACTGGTGGGAGTCAAAGTCTGGGGGGAGATGGTCTTTGATGTGCTGCAGAACGAGTCTCTCAAAGCACTTCATAATCACCGGGGTGAGGGCCACTGGTCGGTAATCATTCAGGCTGGTGATGGGAGACTTCGTCGGCACCGGGATTATTGTGGCTGATTTGAGTGGGAGGGGTATTGCGGGAGCAGGGTGGGGGAGGGGGAGTGGCTGCAGCAGATGCGTGCTGCTGAGATGTTTCAAAGCGGGCAAAGAAGCCGTTTAGCTCCTCTGCCAGAGCAGCACTTTGAGCCCCCGTTGACGCCTCGCCTCCTCTGAAGTTGGTGATGTCCTGGATGCCCTGCCACACCTCTCGAATGTTTCTGCTGGACAGATGGGACTCTATGTGCCTCCTGTGGTCTGCCTTAGCTGTTTTTATACCTCTCCTCAGGTCAGCTCGAGCAGCACTGTAGAGTGCTCTGTCTCCTGACCTGAAGGCAGCATCACGGGCCCTGAGGAGTGCACGGACCTGGGGGGTCATCCAGGGTTTCTGGTTGGGGAAAACCCTGACGGTTTTGTCCATGGTCACATTCCCGATACAAAACTTAATGTAGTCTAGTACCGTTCCTGTGAGTGTCTCCAGGTCCTGTTGTTCAAATATGTCCCAGTCTGTCTGTTGAAAACAGTGTTTCTTCTAAACACCAAGAAAACCAAGGAGATCATCATTGACTTCAGGAGGCACCGCACGGACCCAGCCCCCCTCTACATCAACGGCGAGAGTGTGGAGCGTGTTCACACCATCAAGTTTCTGGGTGTGACTATCTCGGCCACCACCTCCTGGACCGAGAACGTCACCGCCATCATCAAGAAGGCTCAGCAGCGGCTACACTTCCTGAGAATCCTCAGGAAGCACAAGCTGAATTCCACCTTACTGCTGACCTTCTACCGCTCATCAATCGAGAGCCTGCTGACATACTGCATCACAGTGTGGTATGGCAGCTGCTCTGTAGCAGACAAGGGGAGGATACAGAGAGTCATAAAGACAGCACAAAAGACCATCGGCTGCTCTCTCCCTTCCCTAACGGACATCTACACCTCTCGCTGCCTCAGCAGAGCCAAAAATATCCAAAAGGACAGCTCTCACCCTAGCTCTGGTCTGTTTGCCCTGCTGCCCTCTGGGAGGCGCTACAGGTGCCTCAAGACCAGAACAAACAGATTTAAAAACAGCTTCTTCCCCCAGGCAATAACCCTGCTGAACTCAAATTTGTAACCCCTGTGCAATAGTCATATAGGTATATTTATTTAATTCCGTGCAATACCTGTTAATTCCGTGCAATACCTGTATAGACGTATTTTTCAGCTGTGAATTTCATACATAGATTTAGATATTTTCTTACTGTAATGTACATAGACATGTGGATATATTTTTATCGGGACTACGCACCCATCTTATCTTATCTTATTTTATACTTTTATTTATTTTATTTTATCTTATCTTATTCCTGTTTTACTCTGTACTGCACCGTTTGGTGATTGCTTAATCTCATTGTACCTGTGTATAATGACAATAAAAGGCATTCTATTCTATTCTATTCTAATATACAATCGGCAAAAGCACAAAACTGCTTTATGAAAGATTTAAAGAGGCCCCTTCATGCTTTTGGAGGCCCTTTTATGCTTTTGGGGTTTTTCCCTTTCCTTTAGTATGTTCTATAGCTTTTTGTGCATGTAAAAGGTCTGAAAAGTAACAAACTCCATAGTCCACGCCAAAGGGAGCTACTCTCTCTCACAGAAAACACTGCTCATGAACTGCCTGAAACGCCTCATTTGTACTCCGGTGTTTTCTTCCGTAACTTATCTAGGTCACTAAGTCACACTTTACATAATGCCCACCTAGCGGCTAGTTTGGCACGTCCTCAAACAGCCAGTCAGAGCGGAGGCCGGGAAGCTTGCATGGCGGTTTCGCCATGTCGAGAAAACGCTGTTTTCGTCAGTGCTAAGGCAAATTCCTTTTGTTTGGCCAGCTGACCAATCAGAGCAGACTGGGCTCGTCGGGAGGGGGGTCTTAAAGAGACAGGAGCTAAAACGGAGCGTTTCAGACAGAGGGTGAATAGAGGTACTGCAGACCCAGGAAGTTTGGAAAAAATGTGTTAATAGTTTAAATGCCTAAGAATTTTTTCTAGTAGAACTCATAAATGAAGGTATGAACCTAAAAATGAGCATAGTAGGGCCCCTTTAATTAATGTATTAAGCTGGGTTGTAGATGACCCTGTGAAGAATATGGAACATTAAGAAAAATTAACTTAACGTAGTATAATTATGACTACCATAACCAAACATTTGTTAAGTAAGAGGAGAGTATGTAAGATCGGAAGATAAAACTTTTCGCAATTTTTTTGCAGACGTTTTATCCAAAGCAATTTACCATGAGATTACATGGACAGTCCCCCTCACGTAATTTAGGGTTAAGTGCTTTGCTAGTGGTGTTCCCTGGTGGGATGTTATGAAACATTCATAAATGTATACCCATTTACTTTACAAAGGCTATGTTTGTAATCGCCTACTTAAACACTATCGACTCTTTACTCAATAAGTAGGCTATACTAGATCTAATTTTTTTTAACAAAGATTCACCAGTATTGTTATACTTAACTGCCACATGTGACCAAATCCCTTGCATTTTTGTAATTCTGTTAAAACCAGAAGGAAGTAATTGCATTTTGTGGCGGGACGTATTGTATAGCAACATCTCTCGGGTACTCAACTTTTCCCCAAACTTTTCGTCAAATGCAGTAGGCCTACATCAGTTCATGGTAGGAAATTGCAAACACAGCGTATGTACAGTTCACATACTTGCACACAATTTTTTCGTCAAATGTAGTACGTTAGGTTTGCATAGTATGCAATTTCGTTAAATAAATACAGTGGTTTATGTATGTTGGTATGCCAGGCAGACACAGTGACAAGGGATACGCAGCATAGCTATATAGCCTCGGTTCTAGCTTTTTAGACAGTGGTTAAAAATAGGGATGGGCAGGTCGATCTTGACGTTTATTATCGAGAATCAATCGTCACATAAAAAATAGATACTAAGTGTTTTCTTTAACCAGTCATTTTATATTCATAACATCAGACTCACGCTAAATAAAAAAATATTAATTGTGTATGATAGGAAATACTTCAACTTCCGTCCGATTTCTCCACTCCATTCATTTACAGGGATGCGCGGTGCGTCTCAGGCTGCGTCCCAATACCCATACTAGCCTACTATATAGTAAGCCAGAAAAATATTTAGTTTGTCCCAATACATAGTGACGTATTTATGGAATGTGCTGCATTGGGAGATGAAACTCAATCGCTGGTTATTAAACCAAGGGGGTCAGGAAAAAATTGACCACAACATAGGGGTTTTCGCTTTCCTCCAATGACAAGCAGTAATTTTATGTAACGTACTTTGAATGTTTTCATTATTCCACTTTGCTGTTTACTATGATTTTCTTAATGGATGTAAATTTCATATTTGATTTACGGAGATTTACAGCTCCAGAGGTGGGAATATACTGTATGTATGTAGAGTATAGTATATGTAATCAATATTAAAAGGTTAGTAGGTAAGCATACCATAGTTTACTATTAGTTTTAAGGATTATAGAGAATTTGAGGAGACAAAATATGGGGTGAAGCATTGGTGAGCAGACGCAGGCCCCAGGATACTTAAGGGCACTAAATGGAAGTAGAACAGAGAGGAGTGCAGGAAGCTGAGAGTCGTAAAAGTAAACATGATAGGAAACCTAGAATGATAACAGACTCTTACAAGACTTCATTGTTCGAGGTAAACAGATGCTAGGAGTAAACAGATGAACCAAGAGAAGGAAAGGGGGGGTTCATGGACTCTGCTTCCTTAGTTTATGATAGGTAAGGATGGGGCTAGTTGTAAAGAGGGATACATTTTAAGGGTTATGGGACAAGCGGTTGCCAGAAAACACAGGTATTAGAGGTGATTGGAAACTGGCATGTTCTAATTTGCATATTGAGGACGTCTTGACTTGAATGTAATATGTATAAAATGACAAACTGTTATGGTACAATTCAGGTGGGACTCTGCAGACCTCCACTGGGTCTTATTCCATGCTGAATAAAACCTACTCTTCTGAAACTTTGGCTTTCAACTTCCAATATTTTGTATCGGTTGTAATCTTCTAATTGAAAATATACAATAGAATGTCAAACGTAGTAAGCCAAAGATACCAGGATGTCTTACTACATCAGGTCATAATTGCCAGTATGCTGGCCAGCATGCATTTCTGATCCACAGTGCTCAGCAAAGCGGAAGATACGTCACATTGACTCTCCGCACCAATAATTTTCAAATATTGATGCTACGGACCGCGACGGCCGTTATGGTGAAGTAGTATGTCCCAATTGTATGCCTACTTTAAGAAATTGTACATACTTTCTAAGGGCAGCTGCAGTACCTACTAAAAGAAAAACGTAGTAGTATGCGATTTGAGACACAGAAACCGTCATACACAAGATGATGTGCTGCTGTAGCTAGAATGGCAGACAGAAAAGGCATTGTTTGGAGTACACTTGATTAGCCCAGATTCAAGTTTGAAGCTTGAGAAGGATAATCATATAATTGAACATCTTTGGACAATTGAAAAGGTTTCATTATTGCTGCTAATTTTAAAAGTTGTAAGTTGTAATTTTTTGTTTCATACTAAAGAGCCACATGGATTTCGATAAATAACGCCCTGTTTAATTACATTCAGATTCGAATTTTGATCACAGTATTTGCCTCAATATCCCGTATAAGTTTGTAACCTGGTTCAATGTTTTTACCATGAAAATCACGTCAGGTCAAGATGTTTCACTAAGTCAGTACCAAAGATCTAAAATTAGAAGACGCAATATGTAACTAGCTAACGATCCATCTCTTTAAAGCTTGCAGCAACAGTATCATGGTGCCAATGTTGTTGCTGGGGTTTCACAGAGCAGCTAGGGAGTATTTGTAGTGCAATTATCTGTACTATAGCATGAATTAAAAAAAGAACACTGCTTAGATGTCACCGTTTATTGAAAGTACAATTACGTACTCCAGTTGACTGGTTTATTTCTTACATTTAAATGAAACAATTGAAACTCCATAAAAAACTAATACTGGGCAAAATAACCTTATTCACATATAATTTTAAACTATGTACAAAAATGTGCTTTTATGCAGTTGTCAATGTCAATAATTACCTTTAAATGTGTCTACTAATGGTCCAAATGAGGCAAGCAAATATAGAATGTTTCAGATCATAAAATAAAGAAAAAACAGATAAGCAAATTAAAAAGACATATATCAGCCTATATTGTGTTTTACGTTCATAGCTTCTAAATGCAAAGCATCAGTAATTGGCATAACAATCAGATTACTTTGGAAAATGTAACTTTCATACAATTGTACACCAGAATACAATTTCTTCTCAAAAGGTACTTTAAAAATATACACATCGATTGCCTAACTATTGTTCTGGCCATATATAGTATACACATTTCAATACATGAACTAGGTAAACATATACATCAACATATAGTAGGACACAAAATATAGGTTAAGAAATGTAAGATGTATACTTTTTGATGAGACAGTATGTATATAATATATATACACAAACATGTTTATGTCACAAGTTAAATGATAAGGCTCTCCAATACAAATGAAGGGCTAACTAGCAAAAAAGGCAAGTGTATTATTTTAGGATACTTTGCGTCATTTTAATGTTTTATAGGCAAAAGTCACATCAACCATTCAAAAAGAGGTTCAAAGACTAGAATGTGTTTGTTGATGATCTTCCAGCAGATAGGGAAATGCAAAGGCTTTGTCACATTCTGTGCATTCATATACAACTTGCCCAACATGACTTTCCTGGTGTAGCCTCAGAAGGGACAACTGATTAAATGACTTATCACACATATCACAGCGGAGGTCTCCAGTTTCCTCTTCTGCATGTATTCTCAAGTGCAAGGACAGGCCTTTTAATGAGTCTTCACTTACTGAGCAATGAGGGCACTTGAATGGTTTTGCACCAAGTGAAGCTTTATTTTCACCCTTCTCTTTCTGTCGATGCCTTCTTTCATGATCTTTCAGGTATCTCTTTAAAACAAAGGTTTTCCCACAAAGCTCACACTTGAATGGCTTTTTCTTTGCATGATGTTTATTTTGATGTTCCAAAACCTTACTTTGGGAGGAGAATTGTCTGAAACAAGCTGGACACTTATAGAAGTCCTCCCCGTCCACATCCACGTCATCTTCTTCTGTTGTTGCTTGATTTAAAAAAAATGGAGACTTATTGGTCGAGAAGTGTAAATGTTTACTCTCTTTTGTTAACTTCTTTTGACGAGAACAAGGATGCTGTTGGAAGGCTTCACTGCTTACAAAGTTCTGGCCACACTCAGTACACCCAAATTGAGTCACAGCAGTCAGATGGCAGCTTGCATGCTCATCAAGTTTGGTTTTAGAAGGGTACACCAATTTGCAGATTTTGCATTTGTGGGCACTGTCAGAATGTAATGAAAGGTGACTTAACAATTCTGTTGCTAGAACATAACTCTCAGAGCACTTAGGGCACTTGTAAATATTATCTGTAGCCTTTTCCTTGCCTTTTTCCAAAGTGCCTTCAACCAATTCCCTATTGGACTCGTCATCACCATGTTTTTTCAAATGATCAAGAAAAGAGTCATGATCTGAAAAGGTTGTGTGGCATTTACTACATCGATATATATATGATGTGGACTGCTGATGGCCAAGTTGGTGCTTTTCAAAATGAGATCGATGGACAAAATGCTTGTCACAATCTAGGCAAGAATATGCTTTGGCAGCAATGCACCCATGCTCTGATAGCTGCTCTGTGTCTCTGAAATGCTCATTGCAAACTCCACATCGATATTTTGGTTGTACTCTGAGTTTAGAGGAAGATTCAGAAGGAGATGGCAAGAAAGTCCTTTCATCTAAAAAACCTAAAGCTGGGTGAATCTTCTCACACACACTGTGATTTTTCCGATGCTCAGCACGACTGATCTTGCTGGAAAATGTTTGACCGCATAGATCACATGGAAAGTTTTCATTGCGGTGTGTGGCCATGTGTTCAGCTAGATGTGAAGGTCCTTTAAAGCTTAGCTCGCACTTGGAGCAGCGAAACGGACGGCTCTTGCCATGAGTATGCTTGTGTTTGCGCAATGCAAAAAGTGAAACAAAGCCTCTGCCACATGTTTGACATTGAAACTCAGTTTTGTGAGTCCTCTGGTGATTTTGTAACTGGGCTGCCTGGAAAAAACATTTCCCACATTCTGCACACTCATGTGGTTTTTCACCAAGGTGACAACGTTGATGATCCTCAAGGTTTTCAAATGTGAGAAATGTCTTGCCACAGACATGACAGGGAAAATACGGTGCAGAATCGGAATCATTGTCCTCACTGCTACCATCATTGTCATCATCAGGAGTTGTATCACTTTCACTATTTTGATAAACTTTTAAAGTAGACACATTTTTTGCGTCATCTTTATCTTTTACAAGACTTGCTAGAACCATTTGATCTTTTGAATGCCTCATTCTACAGTGTCGAACTAGTGAGCTTCTAAATGAGTAGCTTTTTTTACAGACCTGACAAGAAAATAAGTTTCTCACATTTGCTTCGCTATCGGGCCCATCTTTGCCATGAGATATTTTATGGATTTCAAGTACAGAGGCAGAGCGAAATGTTTTAAAGCACTCTGGGCAAGAATGTGCCTCATGACTAACATGGACCTTCATATGCCTCTCCAGAAGTCCTGGGCTCGCACATATCTTTCCACACTTGTGACAGGTATTGCGTTTTTGGTTTTGCTCCACTCTTCCATGGTCTTCCAAGTGACTAATCAACAATAAGCCATCTGTGAAACTTTGATCACATTCAGAGCATTGGTACTCGATAGCCTTTTTCTCCTTGAAAGAGCCTACTTGCCCCTGATTGTGTGCAGTGTCTTGTGAAGTGGTGCCATTTGAATCATCTTTGCAGGAGAAGTTTGTCTGCAAAACCCCTGTGCCTGTTGTTTTAGAACCTTTATTAAAAACTAGAACGGAATCTTTAAGTGTTATATCCATCTCTGAGGTATCTACAGAATCATATATGGGCTCCTCAATCACATTTCTTAGTGTACGACATTTCCTAATGTGATTTTGTTGATTCTTTTTGTTCCAGAAGCCTTTACTGCATCTTTTGCAAGTAAATGGATACTTTCCTGAATGTACACGCATGTGTGCCTTAAGCGCTCCTTTATTTGCGAAACGCAAGTTGCACTCAGGGCATGGAACAGGTTTCACCATTTCAAAATTGGACTCTAAATCCTGATTCATCCTAAGGTCGTTTTCACTACTTAGCTGTGTCCCATCATATGAGTCATCCAAAGGCTCTTGTTTTAGTAACACCATACTTGACAGTTCTTGTTGCAGAGGAAGTGCCTTTAATGGTGACATTAAAGGTGTATTGTCTCTGTGAGTGTTGAGGAAATGTTGTTGAAGCTGTGAAAAAAGCAAAAATCGAGAACTACAATAAGCACAAGAAAACCCCATTGGTGGTTTTAGAGAAGTGGACTGTTTTGAGCCAGATGACCTGGCATGGAAAACACAACTTTTTTGGTGATTATTAACTGTGTCTGTGGAAAATGTTTCACCACATCTGTTACAAAGAACTGTGTCAGTACTTTCTCCTCGCATGTTGCACTTGGCTAAATGACGCTGCAAATAGTCTCTTCGAATAAATCTCTCACTGCAATTTTCACAGCAAAATGGCTTGTCACCAGTGTGAAGGCGAGTGTGCACCTTCAATTGCTCACTAGCTTTGAAAAACCGAGGGCAGTATGTACAGCAATATTTATGCTTCTGCTTAGATGGTGTCTGGATACTTTTAAGAATCCCATTTTCCTTTAAAGATCCATTCGTTTTAAAATTGTTTATTTGACATTTGTTGATTCTTCTATGTTTTTTCAAGTATTTTTCGAGTATAAAGGAACTTCCACAGCGGCTGCAACTGAATGGTCTGCTGGCATGTAGCATGGAAAAATGTCGACCCAAATTGGATTGACTGGAGAAGCTTCTTGAGCACTGGTTGCACTCAAACCCTTGCTGCTTTGCCACGTTCAGAATGTCAGTTTTATATTGCCAACCCTTTCCAACATCCCCAGGACTTATTTTGGCTAAATGAACTTCTAACCGTAGCCTTTTTCCTTGGCATCGATTTTGATGCAGCTTAAGATGGTCATACCTGGAGAAGCAGCTGTCACAGAGCTTACAGCAATAAGGCTTAGCATCAGTATGGGTCATGATGTGAAGTCTAAGGGTTCTGGGCTTTATAAAGCTTTTGGTACAAAATTTGCACTTGTATTGACCTTCAGATTCTCCTTGGAATTTATTTTTTCTGTCTTTGAAACTTGACGTACACAACATTCTTGGGGTGCTTACATTCTTGACCTTAGCATTCTTCCGCTTGTAAACCCCATCACAGAAAGCTTCATGCTGCAAGCACCTTGACCGTTTTCCAAATTTGTGACCACAGTGCATGCATGCAAATGGTTTCCCTCCAGTATGTGAAACGAGATGTCTCAGGAGAGACGTTCTATATTTAAACTTCATTGGACAATGGGGACAGTTCTTCTGATGGTTATCCTTGCTCATAGCTTTAGCCTCAATTGAGTTGCAATTAATTTCATGGACTTTCCTGTCGTATTCCCGGGGGAAGGTTTTACCGCAATGACTACAAGAACACATCATATCGGCGCTGATCTTTGTCTTGCAATGTCTTTCATGTGCCTTATATTTGTTTTGCCAAAAGAACTGACCACATTTTGTGCAGGGCTTTACGGTACTGGACATGTGGCCCTTGTGGTGCTTAGCTAAACGGGGTTTTCGTGAAAATGTCCGAGGACAGTAGGAACATCTCAATGGTTTCTTACATCCATCAATCTTCTTGATGTTGATAACAGCAGCTTTGGGTTCTGTTTTAGCACAGGTTTTGTAGTGGACCTGAAGGTTTTCTTTGCGGTAAAAATCTTTTCCACAGCTCTGACAAGTAAAAGATCTTTCACTTGTGTGAATGTGCATATGTCGTAGTAAAGAATGACGACTCATGAAATTACGTTTGCAGAATGGACACTGACATGAAGAGGGTCCAGAGATATGTAGTAAGCAGTGACTTCTCAGAACTTTGGCATTTGGAAACACTTCATGGCATATGGAACACTTAAACAGCTTTTCATTGACCTTATGAAAGGTTTTAAATACAGACTGTAGTTTCAATTGTGTTACCTTTTGCGTCAACTTCAGTGACTTCTCCTGCATCCGTTTGTGGGAATGCATATGCCTAAGCAAGAAGGCAGGGTATTGGAATTGTAGGGGACAGTCCGGGCACTGAAGCATTCCCCTTTTAAGATGAGATTTTCTATGTTTGATTAATTCGCCAATAGTTGGAAGAATTTTTTTGCAAACAGTACATTGTATCCTCCTCTGATGGACCTTTTTGTGAGACACTAAATGAGCCTGTTGCTTGAACCCTTTTCCACAGTTTAAACAGCGGTAAGGTCTTTCACCTTTGTGATTGCGTGCGTGTTTTTTTAGAGAATATGTTGTGCCAAAACATTTTCCACAAAAGCGACAAGCATGGGAAGGGCTGTTACTGGCTTCATTGGATGGGAAGGGCTCTTCACAATGTTCTGTGCATTTTGGCTCATTAGACACAGGAATGAGGCTTGAACGTTTATACTTGAACACTTTTCCAGTCCTTTTAAATAACTCATGTTTCTTCATGTGTCTGTACTTCCCTGACGCAAAGGAAAAAACTGCAGGACAGAAATTGCATTTAAAGCCTTGGATACTTGGATGGGGAGATGGTTGAATTGGTTTGGTCTGATTAGAATTCATTTTTGGAATAGTTTGTTTCCTTACATGCCACTTGCAATGTTCTTTAAGGCATATGTTTTTTATATGTCTATGTCTGTTGGATGGATTAGTAAAGTTGGTATAGCACAGAGGGCATTGATATCTGTTACCAATTTTCCCCCTTCCACCTATGGTAAAGTCTTTGATACACTCACGCAAGTGACGGCCACAATTGTAGGAGTACTTAAAAACGCGTGGACAGAGAGGACAAGGATATGTTTTTGTAATCTCAGACTCTTCGCTGTTTGTTTGGTGCCTACTTACACTCCTGGTACTTAATGAACTTGATTTCTTGTGTAAGTTGCAAGTGTGTTTCTTGAGCTTGTCGTGAGTCTCACACACGTCAAAGAGTTTCACAAAACAATCAGGAAGATTGATGAAGGGGCTTTTTGGTGATGAAACAAGCTTTTCAGTTATTCTTCTGTCCAAGACATCAGAGTTCCCAGGAGAAACTTTAGGTTTAGGAACTTGAACTAATGGATTTAATGGCTGGCATCTACCTGGTACGTTCTTATGTTTTTTTAGGCTACTACATTGCGCAAAGTAAGACCCACATGCATGGCACTTGTAAGGTGTTTCTCCTGTGTGAGTTCGCACATGTTGGACATATACATACAATCTAGAAAATGTCTGTTTGCAGTATTTACAGTGGTAAGCAGCATGTGATTTCTTTTTCTGTGAATTATCTATAGAAAGCTGTGGAATTCCATCAGTGACCTCACATTTGTGTTCGTCCGATTGTGTATCATTTGTTAAATAGCTATTGCATGTTTGGCAAAACTTAAAATTGTGCAGTAGATGATTTAAATGGTGATGCTCAATGAGATCATCAGAATTTTGTGCAGTGTGTTGGCAAGCTGTACACTGATACATCTCAATTGTATTTCTCAAATCAGAGGTTTCCAGGATAACAACAGGGTGGAGGCTTTTCCTCATATGTATCGACGACTTCAGTTGAGATAATTCACTTTGTTCACTATCCTTTACAAGAGAATCTCCAAACTTGCTGTATTCAAACTTTGTTATATCACTGAAGTCAACTTCACAGGAGGAATCCTCCCCAGACAAAGGTTCACCATATAAACATTGGTTGTGTGCTCCCTCCACATCTTGAAATGATTCTCGTGCACTTTCATCACAATGTACCGTTTGGTCTGATGGTTCTTTAAGCATGCAACTCTGTTCCAAAAATGATTCATTCCTAAAAGAGTATGACTCTGTTTCATCTACTGGAATGCACAATTCATTTTCAAGGCAGGGCTGTCTGTTCATTTTCAGGTTTTGAAGTTGTAAACTATGATCTATAGGATTTAACATTGTTTGTTCCTTGTTTAAACTGTCAAACTCAACCATGTTTTTCTGAATTGAACATTTGTCAATTGTGTCCTGAAATTGATTTTGCATTATGCTTCCAGGTAATTCTAAGAAGGACTGAAGCGTTTGATTGATTGTTTCTAACCCGTTAACGTTAGAATTACATATCCTGCCCCTTGTTGACCCACCATCAGCAATTACTGAATGGCTGGCCGCACCGTCATTTTCTAAAGCGGACATGCATTTGATCGGTTTAAGATAAGAATCCGACAACTCATCACCGCCTGAACCTGTGGGCCCTTTGTTTAATGAAACGTCTTTCTCCTCGTCTGTTCTCATAATAGATCTTTTTTGTGAAATAGCCATAGTCTCCTCATTCTGCTGTTCTTTCTCTTTCACTTTGCAATCCAAAACCTCTTCTTCCTCCCTGTTGAAGTTATATCTCTTTTCAGAAAATGAAGTGGCCTCCAGTTGTTGCTTCCGTTTTATGTACATATGCTCCTCCTCCAACACTCCATCTAAATTCTCTTCTTCAGTCGAAGTTGTCAGAGCTCCTGAATGCCCAGAAAGTGGCATAAATAATTGGTGCTTCTGAATTAACGTTTCCAACTTGTCCACGTTGTCAATTTTTTCTGAATCAGAATGAATTTCCTTTTTTAGTTTACTGGCAGAAGTGGACGTGTTTTTTGTAGTATCAGATACTTCATGCCCCTGAACTGTATTCTCAAGATTCTCCTCCATTTGCTTCTTTTCCTTAGCATTTTCATTTGCACTCTCCTTATTTTCTTCTGCTAAGACAGACAGGTTTTCGAGTCCAACTAAGGAAGGTGTGTTACCAACGTTTAAACTCTGAGTGGGAAATGCAAACTTTTCTTTTAAAAATAATGGAGCAATTTGCACAGAACTCGGGAATGAGCAAGACAATTCTAAAGAACTATTTCTTTTAGTACTGTCAATTTCCTGGGTTTCAGATATGGGATTTAAATTACTGTCGATGTCTTTACAAGAAAGCCTAATTTTATCAACGTCCATTTCTGAGCAGCCACCAACATCAGAGTGCTCCTCCAGAAAGGATGAGTTCAACATTTCACAACCTTGTTGAATATTATTTAAGTCTCCTGTTGAAGAGGGGGCAATGTCTTTAGAGGGTAATCCATCAGTGACCAAATCCAGGAGATTATTGGGTCCGTTTTTCAAAAGGTTGTCCTGATCCGTCAGTTGCTTAGAATCCTGGCATGGCATATGACTATAAGGACTGATACTGGAATATGTGGTGTCCTCTGAATCCAGGGGGACTCTCAAAGTTCTTGATTCTGCTGATAGAGGTTGAAGGTTATGAAAACATGAATTCCATTGATGAGCCATGCTCTGTAATCATGTGTTCTTGGAAGCAATCCTCTATCAATCTGAAAGACAAGACAAGAAAAAAGTTTGAGTAGAAAGCAACGTATAAGAAAGAAAAATATAAGAATTAACCGATATTTTTTTTCCAAACATCTTGGACCTTTGACTAAGCCTGCATGTTGTCCGTTTTGCTGTGAAAGGATTTGTACAATGGAAAAAAAAGAAGTATAAAAACACGTTGAAACTATCAAAAACACTCCTGAAATTCAATACATTTCTGTTGCTCTATAAAAAATAGAAATCACATAATGTAAATCAATGGCTGTGGTTTTATTAAGTTGGTTGTGATTGGTTGCACTGTAGCCCAACTTAGTAAGCACTTGCAAGTTGAGCTAATTGCTCGTACTGATACTGAAGCTCCATATCTAGCCATCAGCTTATATAGCCTAATAGCAATTACGCTACTTCTACAAAGGTTATCAAGGTAATTAAATGAGTGTTTTGTTAGAGGCATCATATATATATTTAACATATCATGGAGGTCAGATACGGGGGAAACCTGTGCGTCCTTATTTCCCTCTTGCTCAACGTACCATAGATTGCCTGCCCCACTTTAAAACTACTTATTATTAAAAAAGTGGATGGCCATGACTTTTACCACACTATTATGATCCATTGATGCATAATGTTTGCTGATGTCGGAATTAATATTTAGGGCTCATCACTAAGCCAGTGCTGGAAATGCGATAGGGAGAGTGAGCAAGGGGAGCAGAGGTTTGTGTTTATAATAAACGGCACACGTTCACAGAACTATAAATAAGCGATAAAAGGTGTCCAATGATTTATATACCTGCTCCCCCCTTGCTCATATGCACTGGTTTGTACATAGCAATTCTCCATCTTGCTGCTCACGCACCGTAGTCCCGCCCAGACATCTGTAGCTGTGACGTTTCTTCTGTGCTTAATTCCGCACAATGCATCAAGCCACACACTCATAGGAGGCTGAGTCCTATAGATGTTTCCAAGAATTTTTTGTTTTTTTTGCATAGACAAAAGCCTTCTGTATTAGTTTATAGAAGCGAAGGTCAGCGTGGACATCGTGCAGGTGCCGATTATCTTCTGTGTGTGACAGATCGTGTGTAACCAGGCATTAATTAAAACTATTTTAGTTGTGAATTTTTCTATTTATCAATTATAATCATTAGGGCTGTCAAAATCGTGTTAAGACAAATTCGTTTTAACGACACAAATTCTTGACGCAGCCGTAAATCGGACGGCAATAAGGATAAAGAAAAGGCAATTCTTTGATGGCAAGATCAGCTATAATCCCTGCCAGATGAATGTCGACAAGACCAAAGTTATTTGCAGTTCCTGTTGTTCTGCAACAGCAAAAATAATGTTAATGGATGGAAATCTGTGTAAGAAGTAAATGTCTCTTTGCTGACATGTTGACTACAGGCAGGAAATATTGACAAGCTAGAAACAGTAAAGGAAGGCTTTGCTGATCTGTTGACTAAATATGGTAAAGCAAATGTAAAGGAGGTTGTCTTAATAGTCTTTACTAGGGGAGGGGAGGATAAATGAAGCAAGAATACCTTTAAAGGACGTATTTTATGAATTGTCTGTGTAAGGGGAGGTTTGAGGAGGAGCCATGGGGCAAGAATACTAGGGATGTTCCTAGCGACTGACTTTCCTGACGTTTAAACAAACGGAAGTTTAAATTTAGACTAGTCGACTAGTCTAAAATTAGGAAAACAGTCAGAAAAGTCCCCAAAATTCTTTGGGAAATTTACCAAAAAACGCTAAACCATGAAGAACAAACACTTAATTAAATATATAAAAATGTCTAATGTATAATGCCAATGAACTGCAATACATAAACAAACAAAAAAATATCTTATTTAAAATTTTCGCTGCCATTAACCCTCCATGATTCTTCAATTTACGCTCCCATCAGTAGCCTATTTTTAACGCTCAATCTAACCTATCTCGAGGGAGTGGACAAAAAGAAAATGTGACAAACTGAAAGACAGCGCTACGTTGTTTTGATACTGTATCGAAAACAACCCTACACCGAAGACATTACTTAGGTGGAAACTAATATCTGACGTTTGAAATGTGAATCAATTTTTATATAGATCAGCAGCATATTCCAATCCGTGGCTGTCAGTATTGAATGAGTAGAGTTAGGCTAGCGTAATAATAGCGTCTGCGGGTTGGGGCGGTAAACGATGTTATGATGTGTGTGCAGAGTTTGGCTAGAACTAGCAGCCTTCTCTATTTGCAAGTTAACGTCCACATGCTGAATGTGGTTACGCTCCGGTCTAGTGACTATACATGCCAGTTAATTCTGACACAGCCCACAATACAACCTTATTCCCTCATTCCAATTATATTCTAGACGATCAGAGCACTGCCAAACTACGCTGGTTTTACGTGACGTTATTATTTGTCCCAATTTCCTCCTTGCTGGTTTAACTTGTGGGCCGTACAGTTCAATGTGTTAAGTTTTTTCCCCATTTTTTTGTCCAGCACTGTTAACGTTAGTAACTGATGTTCGTTTTTGAAATAGCAACATTTGACAAGGAAGACACATGTTTCAGTGCAAGTTATTTCAATATGTAATTTAAATGAGTACATAAATATAATAATACGTTTATCGACTAGTATTTCTGGTGCCGACTAGCAATGGTAGCAACGTTTAACCGACTAGTCGCGCACATCCCTAAAGAATAACTTTAAATATCGAGAGCCCAAAGCTCTCGGCGGGCGCAGTCTGAGGACTAGATCTGAGCTAACCTTGGGTTAAGCTCTTATCTGGTGACTGATGCCCCCATTTTGCTCTTGAGGGTGCAGTCCCAGGACCACATCTGAGCTGACCATAAATTAAGCTGCCTAGCTGGGGACCGACGCCCCACTCGCTCGCGAAACTAACCTCTCGTTCACAGAAAATCTTGAGCTGACTCGAGCCTCTCTCTCAACTCGATTAGCGCAGGCAATCTTGAGACTGGATAGAGGCGATTAATGCTTGTTGCTTCACTTAGCTTATAGGAGAGTGTATTAATGCCGATATTGTAACCTGATGATACTTTGTGCTTTGCCAATAAAAACCCTTTTGAGAGAAGCACTGGCCTCTGAGACTGACTATAACAATGTAGCTTAGTCTCCTAGGCTTTGAGAATTATCGGTTTTCACAGAACCTTAACAACAAAAGTAGCTTGGTCTCCTCATAGGCACTAAGACACCCTCGGACAGAGGTACTTAATAAGCTCACACACAGGAAACTAAACAAGCGGCCCCTCGGCTGCTGTGAGTGTGTGGGCAGGGCCTCCCTCCCACAGCTTCCTTTAACCAGAAACAACCTCTGCTGATTAACACAGAAGGAGGTAGATGAAAGAGATTGAATTTTAGACATTGTTTGGGCTTTGTAAACGGTTAAGACACTAGAGCAACGGGGGATATTGCTTTGAGAAGCAATCCGTGGGGATGCTTATAGTGCTCCCTCTCCCTCCAGGTGTTGGTCCTTGAACTCGGGTATAGAAAAAAAAACAAGGTCCTCTCCCTTTGGTGGAAAAAGGTACAAAAGTTGGGGTATGGTGAATAGGACTAGTGAGTATCTACACAGGGATGAAGAGATAAAGCACATATGAAAGAAGCCTCCAGGCCTGTAGCGCGGCGCCTCACACTAAAGAGGAAAAGCACCGGGTGGGCACGAGGGAGGACTGTTTTAGGCAAGGGACACATAAGGTATGTAGCAAATACAGGAAACCTACCACATCGGTTTGCGGCTGCTTTCGGGTCCCATTCCCGGGGGATGAAAATAAACGGGGTATATTAAGTGAGGAAGGACAAGAAGCTTCCCCAAGTGAAATTATTTTTGCATCCTTTGGGTTTGTGCAACACTGTTTATTTGAATTGAGTTACTACCGGAGAACATCTCATCTTAAATACCATTTTCTACCCAAGGACACAGTTAATGCAGACAGCCATGTTCCCGGAAACATCTAGCTTGTGGGCCTTTATATTTCCCCATGTGAGGATGGACACAATTACATTCTGTTTTCATTCAGAAGTGTGATCTTTGACACTGAAGTAATGGAACATTTAGCAGACCAATGTACCCGTTATAAAAGGAACGCAGTGTTTTAGCCTAGTTGTGACACTTGAAAACCAAATAGTTATTGTTTGATTGTAAATCCTGAAATTAACTAATTTACTATCATTAGAACAAGTGTTGAACCTGCAAACTGTTTCTCTTTCAGTCAGTCTTCTTCAGAAATCTTAAAACATCTGTACTTTCTGGACCAGAAATTTTAGTGAAATAGACAATGATACAGCCGATTAAAAGACTGGCCGATTATCGACGCCAATATTCAGCATTTCACAGACTATCGGTTGGTGTTTACATGTTAGCCGATGGCGGCGCTCAACAATACGGCTTGCACGTGGCGAGTAAAATGCCACATCGGGCAAGTACATCGGGCAAGTGATAAAAATAAAATATTTTATAAAATTCAAAATGTTGTCGTGGTAGTATCATAAAGGATGTTGTCGTTCTCTGGCACACAGCCTGCTCCCTTCCCTTGCATCTGAGAATATTGGAACGCGCCGATTTTCAATATTGACAAGATGGTGATGCATAGCTGTCAATGTTATCGTGTCACACGCGCAAGAATGGTGACGGGTAAAGACCAAATTTATTAGCTAAACTGCAAGCGATCATGTTAATGTTCTTGGAAACATTCGTTTAGTTGGGTAGCGTTAGTTGGAGTTTTGTCTGCATGCTCTATGTGTTGCGCAGTTTGCCACAAGTTTGAGTGCAAGGCGGATAAAACAGTGCCGTTCCAAAACAACTTTGCTGGAGTGCCGAAAAGACCCACCACAGCATCTCTCATTTGTATCAGTGCTGTTGGCGTTGTCATCTGCAAACAGAGCCGCAAAAGTTGAAGGAACGTTAGCTAGATATGTTGCCTCAATGCAGATATGGTATGGTCAAAAAAGAATCAATGTTACGAACCGAAGTTAGCGATCCATAGCTAACGTTACCATGTTAAGTAGTTTTGGAAGCAAGGGGAACGAGAGATCACCATGTGTGCGCTTTGCCTATTGACTAGGGTGGAAAATAATGTAGCCTACTGTATGAGGTATTCTCTGTAGTTTTTGTTAGCATGTCTTTTGACAACAAATTTAGAAATGACAGGTAACGTGTGTCACAGAAATAGGAAAATTATTATTCTGTTAATTTTGTAGCGTTAGTAGGCTAGTACAAGTATTAGCCTACATCATATTTGGCTGTCCAGTGTCCACTATTCTAAAGCCTAAGCCTAAGCGATTAAAGTAGCAAAAGACAATCTAACTTTGCATTTCTTTTCCATTATTCAAATCAATAGATATATTTCTCTTCCCACAATAATCTATTTAACTGTAAACATAGTTGCAGACATGCCATTAAGATGTAAATGTAAATTTTTAAGGCATGAAAATCTGTTTTATTGCAGTGGTATCATGATATTACTTGGTATCGTGATACTTTTGCTGGGGGTGGGCTTAGGCCTTGTCATCTTCAGTACCATTCTATAAATGTGGTATCCTAGGATTTAAAAACAAAGGTGGCTGAATTAATTTTGATTAAATGTGGTCAGTGGTAGGCAGGGAATTCTATTAAGATCCATTACAGATTTGTATTTGCATTTGTATGGTTTTAACGATTAAAGATCATGAAAATGAACTTTAGTCTTTGTTATTTGACAACCACTGATGAACAAAACTATTTGTGTAAGGGCAAGTCAAAATTTACTTCGGGTAAAGCAGATTTCTGATCCACTTGCTCGACCGGGCAAGTAAAAAAAAAAACCTTAACGTTGAGCCCTGGCCGATAGTCATAATTACATGAGCTAACGTTAAGTCTCATAGAGCCAACTTGAATGCAATAGCGAAAGTCAACAAGTTGATTTGTTGATCCATTATTCAGCCAGCCGACTAGCAAAAACATTTTCTACAGGCTATTGGCGAATGACTATCGCCTGCCGAGGCAAAATTCATATCTTGTCGTGGTGAGGGCACGGTCTCACACGCAAACTTAACATCGGCAAATATGCGCCGCCTGTTTACTTCCATTCGATGTGAGCAAAGGGGCGAATTAAACATTTGTTCCAGCCTCAACCAAGAGCAAAGAAGTGTGTGTGGGTTGACACCACTTCGGTCACATCCTGCACTGCCCACATTCAGCACAAGATGTGGATAGACTAAAGAAGACGTAAAATGGCAGTATGGGAGTACTTGTAAGAAATGCTGCTGGGAGCTTCTTGCTCTTTTTGTTTTAAGATACAGTTGAAAAGCTATTTTAATTAAATAAATATATACGCATACAGGCATTTCAAAATTGTGTTCGTGCAATTCATATATATATCTATATATATATCTATATATCTATATATATATATATATATATCTATATATATATATATATATATATATATATATATATATATATATCTATATCTATATATATAGGTTAGCAAGTGGAAAGGTTAATTTGTTTAAATTTTTCAATTGTATTTATCAAATGACAAAAAGAGAGGGAAAGACGAAGAATACACCAGTAGCTGAGCTTTGGAAGAAAAAAAAAAGCAGGAGAAGATAGGGGAAAAGTGGAGAGAGTACCAGAGAAACTATAGAGTAAAGACCAGGGTGCTTGCTGATGTTCTCAACTTAACTTCATCATCTATAAACATGTCATCAGATGAGCAGTCAGCATCTAAACAACGAGATTGTGTTTAAAGGACCTCTGGAGGCAACTGTTCTAACATGGCAGCAGTGGTCCAGGGTAGGGGTGGGCAATATATTCATCATCATCGTCATCCGCTTTGTCCGGGGTCGGGTTGCGGAGGTAGCAGTTCAAGCAGGGCATCCCAAACTTCCCTTTCCCGGGCCACATTAACCAGCTCTGACTGGGGGATTCCAAGGCGTTCCCAGGCCAGTGTGGAGATATAATCCCTCCACCTGGTCCTAGGTCTGCCCCGCGGCCTCCGCCCAGCTGGACGTGCCTGGAACACCTCCCTAGGGAGGCGGCCAGATGGCATCCTTACTAGATGCCCGAACCACCTCAACTGGCTCCTTTCTACGCAAAGAAGCAGCGGCTCTACTCAGAGTCCCTCACGAATGGCTGAACTTCTCACCCTATCCCTAAGGGAGATGCCAGCCACCCTCCGGAGGAAACTCATTTCCGCCGCTTGTATCCGCGATCTCGTTCTTTCGGTCATGACCCACCCTTCATGACCATAGGTGAGAGTAGGAACGAAGATAGACCGGTAGATTGAGAGCTTTGCCTTCTGGCTCAGCTCTCTCTTCGTCACAACGGTGCGATAGAGCGACTGCAACACCGCACCCGCTGCTCCAATTCTCCGGCCCATCTCTCGTTCCATTTTACCCTCACTCGAGAACAAGACCCCAAGATACTTGAACTCCTTCACTTGGGGTAAAGACTCAGTCCCTACCTGGAGTAGACAATCCATCGGTTTCCTGCTGAAAACCATGGCCTCAGATTTGGAGGTGCTGATCCTCATCCCAGCCGCTTCACACTCGGCTGCGAACCTATCCAATGAGTGCTGCAGGTCGCAGACTGATGATGCCATCAGGACCACATCATCTGCAAAAAGCAGTGATGCAATCCTCTGCCCACCAACCCGCAGCCCCCTCCCCGCGGCTACGCCGTGAGATCCTGTCCATGAATACCACAAACAGGATAGGTGACAAAGCGCAGCCTTGGAGGAGGCCAACCCTTACCGGAAACGAGTCCGACTTACTGCCGCAGACCCGGACACAGCTCTCGCTTTGGGAGTACAGAGATTGGATGGCTCTGAGTAGAGACCCCCTCACCCCATACTCTCGTAGCACCTCCCACAGTATCTCCCGGGGAACCCGATCATATGCCTTCTTCAAATCCACAAAACACGTGTAGACCGGATTGGCATACTCCCAGGCCCCCTCAAAGATCCTCGCGAGGGTAAAAAGCTGGTCCGTTGTTCCACGACCAGGCCGAAAACCGCATTGTTCTTCCTCAATCTGAGGTTCGACTATCGGTCGAACCCTCCTTTCCAGCACCCTGGAGTATACTTTCCCAGGGAGGCTGAGTAATGTGTTGCCTCTGTATGTTGGCACACACTCTCCGGTCCCCCTTTTTGAACAGGGGAACCACCACCCCGGTCTGCCACTCCTTAGGTGCTGTCCCCAACTTCCACGCAATGTTGATAAGACGTGTCATCCATGACAGTCCCTCAACACCCAGAGCCTTCAGCATTTCTGGGCGGATCTCATCAACCTCTGGGGCTTTGCCACTGTGGAGTTGTTTGACTACCTCAGTGACCTCCGCCAGGGAGATTGATGCTGATCCCCCATCATCCTCCAGCCCTGTCTCTACTATGTAGGGTGGGTTTGTCGGGTTCAGGAGTTCCTCAAAGTGCTCCTTCCACCTCCCAATCACCTTGTCAGTTGAGGTCAACAACGTCCCATCCTTACTGTATACAGCTTGAATGGTTCCCTGCTTTCCCCTCCTGAGGTGTCGGATGGTCTTCCAGAACCGCTTTGGCGCCAGCCGAAAGTCCTTCTCCATGGTTTTTCCGAACTCCTCCCACACCCGCTGCTTTGCTTCTGCCACGGCCGAGGCTGCAGTCCTTCGGGCCTGTCGGTACCTTGCAACTGCCTCCGGAGTCGCCCGGGACAGCATGTCCCGGAAGGCCTCCTTCTTCAATCGGACGGCTCCCCTGACCACCGGTGTCCACCAGGATGTTCGAGGGTTACCGCCCCTTGAGGCACCTAAGACTTTGAGACCACAACTCTCAGACGCAGCTTTAGCAATGGAGGCTTTGAACATCGCCCACTCCGGTTCAATGCCCCCAGCCTCCACAGGGATGCCAGAGAAGCCCCGCCGGAGGTGTGAGTTGAAGGCCTCCCGGACCGGGGACTCCTCCAGACGTTCCCAGTTCACCCGCACTACACGCTTGGGCTTACCAGGTCTGTCCAGAGGCTTTCGCCGCCACCTGACCCAACTCACCACCAGATGGTGATCAGTTGACAGCTCTGCCCCCCTCTTCACCAGAGTGTCCAAAACATATGGCCTCAGGTTCGATGATACGATAACAAAATCGATCATCGACCTTCTGCCTAGGGTGCTCTGGTACCAGGTACACTTATGAGCATCCTTATGTTCGAACATGGTGTTCTCGTTATGGCCATTCCATGACTAGCACAGAAGTCCAATAACAAGCCACCACTCGGGTTCAGATCGGGGAGGCCGTTCCTCCCAATCACGCCTCTCCAGGTGTCTCCATCATTGCCCACATGTGCGTTGAAGTCCCCCAGCAAGACTACAGAGACCCCCTCAGGAGCCCCATACAAGGCTCCATCCAGGGTCTCCAAAAAGGCCGAATACTCCGAACTGCTGTTCGGTGCATAGGCACAGACAACAGTCAGAGTGTTCCCCCCCATGACCCGCAGGCGTAGGGAGGCGACCCTCTCGTCCACTGGGGTAAACTCCAACATAGAGGCACTTAGCCGGGGACTCGTGAGTATCCCCACACCAGCCTTGCGCCTCTCACCCTGGGGAGCTCCGGAGAAGAATAGAGTCCAACCCCTATCCAGAAGTGAGGTTCCAGAGCCGAGGCTGTGCGTAGAGGTAAGCCCCACCAGATCCAGCTGGTAGCGCTCCACCTCCCGCACAAGCTCCGGCTCCTTCCCTCCCAGAGAGGTGACGTTCCACGTCCCCAAAGCCAGCCTCTGCCACCCGGGTCCGATCCGTCGAAAACCTCTGCCTTCACTGCCACCTTTCTGGCAGCGCACCCGACCCCCTTGGTTTTTCCCGCGGGTGGTGAGCCCACGGGACGGAGAAGGCGAGACGTTGGTGTTGTCCACGTTGCTTTTTCGGGCTATGCCCAGCCGGGCTCCGTGGCAAGCCCGGCCACCAGGCGCTCGCTGACGGGTCCTCCTCCTGGGCCTGGCTCCGGAAGGGGACCCCGGGCTTCCTCCGGGCCGGGTATCATCCTCTCTTATAGTTTTTTCCATGAGGGTTTTTGAACCATTCTTAGTCCGGCCCCTCGCCCGAAACCAATTTGCCATGGGAGACCCTACCAGGAACACAAGGTTCCAGACAACACAGCCCCCAGGTTCATAGGGACACACAAACCTCTCCACCACGATAAGGTGATGGTTCCCGGAGAGGGGCAATATATTGAATATACTCAATGTATCGCGGCTTCTTCTACGTGGGATGTAGTAAATTACTTTATCGTGAAACACTCGAGTATAAATTTGAACATTTTTTTAAGTCGCCAGCTCAGACACAAAAAGAAAACTGTTTTGTTAAATTTAACTTGGTTGCGATTTTCCCCTTTGTGAATGCAAGTTTAAAATTGTTCCAAATAGAAACCACTAATGAATTTCGACAATAATGTTTTAATGCAGACATTCATTGCAGGGACTACTAGAATCATCAAACTGGTGTGATTGTATACATTAAATCAAGCATTTAGTAAGTGCTATAAAGGAGATTTCAAAAATAGAGATATATATTGTGTATCGTGATATAGCCTAAAATTATTGCATTATTTATAGGCCGTATCGCCCAGCCCTAGTCCAGGGTTGTCACATCTGAAGGGAAAACCTTTTACAACTTTGCAAAAGTCACACAGAGTGGAAAGTGTGATGATCTGTTGGCTTTGCTTAACAAAAAGCTGGACTCTCTGGCCAAGCACCAATTAATTTGGCTCCACCAAACCAAAACACTCAAAGAGCTGAAAGAAACACTATGGAAAGACAAAGTCTGCATTCATGCAGACTTCTCAGAGAACTCAACAGAACTATTGCTGTAAGCTCACACCGAAATTCAGGCTTTTCACATTGGTGGCAGTGGCAAGCAGGTTACAATCTACACCTGTGTGGCTTATACGGCCTCATCATCCTTCTCCTATGCCACTCTCTCTGCCTCTACCCGCCATGATGAACGTGCTGTATGGGCACACATGGAGCTTGTATTGAGGGATGCCATAGGCAAATGTAACACACCCGTGTACTCCACATATCAGTGATGGACCAGTGACCCAATACAGAAACAAGAAAAACTTTTCTACTCAGCACAGTGCCTTTTCTGTGTGGCTTCCAAAGGGTCACTTGGAACTTCAGTGATAAAGTGCATGGGAAAGGAGTTCCTGATGGAGTGGGTGGGGCTGTAAAATGGATCACTGATACAGCAGTCCAAGGAGGCACTACTGACCTTCAAATATCTGAGGAACTATTTAAGTTCCTGAAGGGTCAACCGTCTAGCATTGAGTACTATTGGATATCCGAGGAAGCCTTTACAAAATTTCATGTTTCTGTGCAAGGCCGGTTATCTGCAAGTGCTATAATCCATTTGCAGTAGATTTCCGCAACCTGCAAGAAAACCTCCCTTCCACACCTACCAACAGTCAGCGGGATCTGAAAGGCAAGTTTGTTCTGGTAAGGTATGCAAATAAGCCTTTTGTGGGACAGGTCATCCAGGTGGTGGGCGAAGAAGTGGATATATATATATATAAAAAAAACACTACAGCTATTGTCAAATACCCACATAATTTAGAATTATCGAATAATCGTGCCCATACCCAACAAATGACATAACAAACAGCAAAAAGGATTGTCACGCTTATTTCCAAAGGCCATTTACAGGCTATAGGATCGGAATGGAGACAAAAATGAAAATGGCTATAGAGAGCCAAGAGATTACAGATTTGAATAGAGAAAGTTTGTATTGCTACGATATAAATATACACTGCTCAAAAATTTAAAGGAACACTTTGAAAACACATCAGATCTCAATGGGAAAAAAACATGCTGGATATCTATACTGATGTGGACTGGGTAATGTGTTTGGAACCAAATGATGCCACATTGTTTGATGGAAACTAAAATTATAAACCTACAGAGGGCTGAATTCAAAAGACACCCCGAAAATCAAAGTGAAAAAATTATTCGGCAGGCTAGTCCATTTTGCTGAAATTCCATTGCAGCAACTCAAAATGGTACTCAGTACTGTGTATTGCCCCCACGTGCTTGTATGCATGCCTGACAACGTCGGGGCATGCTCCTAATGAGACGACGGATGGTGTCCTGGGGTATCTCCACCCAGATCTGGACCAGGGCATCACTGAGCTCCTGAACAGTCTGAGGTGGAACCTGGCGGCGTCGGATGGACCGAAACATAATGTCCCAGAGGTATTCTATTGGATTTAGGTCATGCGAGCGTGGGGGCCAGTCAATGGTATCAATTCCTTCATCCTCCAGGAACTGCCTGCATACTCTCGCCACATGAGGCCGGGCATTGTCGTGCACCAGGAGGAGCCCAGGACCCACTGCACCAGCCTAGGGTCTGACAATGGGTCCAAGGATTTCATCTCGATACCTAATGGCAATCAGAGTGCCGTTGTCTAGCCTGTATAGGCCTGTGCGTCCCTCCATGGATATGCCTCCCCAGACCATCACTGACCCACCACCAAACCGGTCATGCTGAACGATGTTACAGGCAGCATAACGTTCTCCACGGCTTCTCCAGACCCTTTCACTATTGTCACATGTGCTCAGGGTGAACCTGCTCATCTGTGAAAAGCACAGGGCGCCAGTGGTGACCTGCCGCCAATTTTGGTGTTCTATGGCAAATGCCAATCGAGCTCCACAGTGCCGGGCAGTGAGCACAGGGCCCACTAGAGGACGTCGGATCCTCAGGCCACCATCATGAAGTCTGTTTCTGATTGTTTGGTCAGAGACATTCACACCAGTGCAGTGGTCTTCTGGAGGTCATTTTGTAGGGCTCTGGCAGTGCCCATCCTGTTCCTCCTTGCACAAAGGAGCAGATACCAGTCCTGCTGATCGGTTAAGGACCTTCTACTGCCCTGTCCAGCTCTCCTAGAGTAACTGCCTGTCTCCTTGAATCTCCTCCATGCTCTTGAGACTGTGCTGGGAGACACAGCAAACCTTCTGGCAATGGCACGTATTGATGTGCCATCCTGGAGGAGTTGGACTGCCTGTGCAACCTCTGTAGGGTCCAGGTATCGCCTCATGCTACCAGTAGTGACACTGACCCTAGCCAAATGCAAAACTAGTGAAAAACAGTCAGAAAAGATGGAGGGAAAAAATGTCAGTGGCCTCCACCTGGAAAACCATTCCTGTTTTGGGGGTTGTCTCATTGTTGCCCCTCTAGTGCGCCTGTTGTTAATTTCATTAACACTAAAATCAGCTGAAACTGATTAACAACCCCCTCTGCTACTTAACTGACCAGATCAATATCCCAGAAGTTTAATTGACTTGAACGTGGCATGGTTGTTGGTGCCAGACGGGCAGGTCTGAGTATTTCAGAAACTGCTGATCTACTGGGATTTTCACGCACAACCATCTCTAGGGTTTACAGAGAATGATCTGAAAAAGAGAAAATATCCAGTAAGCGGCAGTTCTCTGGGTGAAAATGTCTTGTTGATGCCAGAGGTCAGAGGAGAATGGCCAGACTGGTTCAAGATGATAGAAAGGCAACAGTAACTCAAATAACCACTTGTTACAACCAAGTTCTTCAGAAGACCATCTCTGAACGCACAACACGTCGAACCTTGAAGCAGATGGGCTAAAGCAGCAGAAGACCACACCGGGTGCTACTCCTTTCAGCTAAGAACAGGAAACTGAGGCTACAATTCGCACAGGCTCACCAAAATTGGACAATAGAAGATTGGAAAAACGTTGCCTGGTCTGATGAGTCTCGATTTCTGCTGCGAAATTCGGACTGTAGGGTCAGAATTTGGGGTAAACAACATGAAAGCATGGATCCATCCTGCCTTGTATTAACAGTTCAGGCTGGTGGTGGTGGTGTAATGGTGTGGGGGATATTTCCTTGCCATACTTTGGGCCATTTAGTACCAACTGAGCATCGTTTAAACGCCACAGCCTACCTGAGTATTGTTGCTGACCATGTCCATCCCTTTATGACCACAGTGTACCCATCTTCTGATGGCTACTTCCAGCAGGATAACGCGCCAAGTAACAAAGCTCAAATCATCTCAAACTGGGTTCTTGAACATCACATTGAGTTCACTGTACTCAAATGGCCTCCACAGTCACCAGATCTCAATCCAACAGGCACCTTTTGGATGTGGTGGAACGAGAGATTGGCATCATGGATGTGCACCTGACAAATCTGCAGCAACTGAGTTTTGCTATCATGTCAATATGGACCAAAATCTCTGAGGAATATTTACAGCACCTTGTTGAGTCTATGCCACGAAGAATTAAGGCACTTCTGAAGGCAAAAGGGGGTCTAACCCGGTACTAGCAAGGTGTACCTAATAAAGTGGCAAGTGAGTGTGTAAATATACAGTACTGTGCAAAAGTTTTAGGCAGGTGTGAAGTCTTTAAAGTTATAAAAAAAATATATACATATATAAATGTGAATACATTTTTTTTTTTTTTTTCAATTCATGAAATACAAAGTGAGGGAAACCCCAATCGGTATCAAAACAACATTTGGTGTGACCACCCTTCGCCTTCAAAACAGCATCCCCTGCCTAAAACTTGTGCACAGTACTGTATATACCGTTTTTCGATTCCCAGCCCTAATCCTGGTGCCATCTCTTCCCCAGGTAAATGACGCACACGCAGGTGTTCTAAGAGGTCTGGCAGACCCATAGCCACAACAGAATCAGAAAACAAGTTTTTGAGAGAGTGAACAGCTTGAGTGATAGGAGGCTCACAGGCCAACAGCTTCGGGCACTGCTTCACACTGGTCAAGTAAGCAAGTCTCAGTTACCAACTGTGAAGAGAAGACGGAGCTTCAGGTTTAACCGGTTGAGTGGCGGAAAGAAAGCCATTGCTAAGCAGGCAAAATAAGAAACTTTCAGTAGTAAGGCGACTCGCACAGAGTAACTGGCGCCCTGAACCAAAAGGGCTATTGTAGCATGTTGCTGTGCCATGCAAAACCCTCTGGTCTACGCCTAGTTGGTCAGGGGTTTCATCCTACAGCAAGATAATCACCCAAAACATACCGAGGCTGTCAGAACTACCTTTCAGGAAAAGTAGATGACAGAAGGTTACAAATAATGGAATGGCCACTGGCTTACAGTCTTTGCGCTAAGCTAGGCTAGCGCAATTTACCTACCTACTCACCGAAATAACTCATTATTGGACATATAATCATAAGATTGATATCGATCATCTCATCCGACTTGGGTTGAATTCACCGTGTCAGCTGCGGCAGTCATGAGGTCAGAGGCAAGCGATCTAGCTGCCTGGCCTAAAGCATTTCTCTTATACTGAACTGCCTAAAGTACAATGAGGTTAGAGGAAGGGTCAAGCAAGAGCCAAATGTCACATTTCGCCACTACAACAGACATGCGGTCGAGTTGAACTTGCAATGTATTGTGTCAAGAGCACTTTCTTTCATTATGTGTACACAAGGGTTGAAAATAATATACAGTGCACTGTGCATTAAAGCAGATGTAGGTACTTTCTTATAAGAGGTGTTTTTGGCTGCCTCTACAGTTTGCTTGCTGTAATTATTTTCCATAACCGTTGCAAAGACATGCACAATGCTCGTGGTCACCGCATATCGCTAGCATGATCAACGACTGCACTCGAAGTATGGGCATCTCTTCCTGATTTAGTGTCGCACTTCCTTATGCCGTAAAGCAAATCGTCACAGTTTCGCAGGAGATCACCCCCGGAAGCAGACAACTTTTAAATTGAATATTGAGACTAGAGATGTGCAGTGAGTCTTTTTAATGAGTCGACTCATTTGAGTCAGTTAATGTGAATGAATCGAACTATGAATCATTTCCTCAAGTCAGTTTTTTTACCACTTCAGCTAAGCGCAAGTGATTATTTGTCATTTGTTTGGGCAAATATTGCTCTTAGTTTAAGACTAAAACCAGGTCTATGTTTAAAGATATCATTTGAATATTTAGGAAGCCTAGCATTAGTTTTACAGAGAAAATATAGGCTAAGTAAAAAACAATTCAGCTTTAAGTCAAAATTCCATCATTATGCCAATAATTTAGCAAATACATATTGATCAATGTGGCAAAAACATGGATGTCTAACTAATGCACAGAAACTATAACTTAGTTGTACTGAACAGAAATAAATAACGTAGACTTTGACTAAAGATTGACCAAACACGTCCTGCTTCTTACCGAGGCTTTCTTTCCTAAGTAGCCAATTTTGAATCGTCAAAATGGCCTGGTATCCCTATTGCGGTCCCTACACACAGTCAGTGCATAAGTTTCAATTCAAAGGAGTTGAACTGCACATCACTACCATACTTCCTGTTTTCTCTCAAGGTTTTGCTCGGTAGCCAAACTTGAGTCATCACGGTCTGTAGCCTAGTATCACTATCTCGAGACAAAAACAGTCACGAGACAGGGAGTCTGACTGAACGTGACTTGGAGTGAACTATCAGAGTGAAACTATCAGAGAGTCGAACTATCAGAGTCGAACTATTAGAGAGTCGGACTGAACGTGACTTTGTGCACGAGTCAAACTATCGCAAACGTCACACTTCGTAGCAGGAAGTGCCCCTCGTCTTGAGACGAACTGTTTTCTCATGCTGCGTTTCAATTGCTGTTGAACATGCCCTCGTTGATTTCCCCTCGGGGGAATCCCCGCTGTCATCTTAAGTGCCGTCCCATTAGACTGAAAATCTGAAGTGAACTTGGTGAGATCGACCCTCGAAGGGCTGAGGGAGCAAGTGAACAATGATGGTCACTCCAGAGGTGTATATCACCCACAATGCATGGCATTTGGTGCAAGTGAATACATCAATGGTTAGGTGGCGGTAATGCACATAAAACCCCAGTTGCTCACCACCGAAGAAGATTATTAATAAATAGAGGAAGATATCATAAACCCCGAGCAATAAAAGTTAGGATAATCATGATACACATCACAGAGAAACATATATTTTTATTTAATAGAAACTGACACAGCTGACTGCACAACTCATTTAAACGAGTATGCAGTAGGGATGGGCATTTTAGGCCATATCACTATTTGAATATTCTATCAAAAATATTTCGGATAATAGATCAACCGAAATAAAAAGATTATATATAAAAAAATTAAAAAAAAATTCGCTATAATAATAATTGATGATAATTCATTGTATTTCGTTTTTAGCGCTTTTATCAAGACTCAAAGCGCTTTACACAAATTGGTTGCAAAAACCAAACTACGAACGGACCAAAAAAGATATCAAACACAACACTCAGTCTGAGTGATACCACAGCAGCCCATTTGCGCCAGACTTGCTCACCCAACATATTGCGACACACTTGTTCACACACACAGTAGGGGAAGTGACCGATACATTATTGCAACATTGCGCTATTATTTGCTGTGGAAAACTTCCATTTCAACAATATCATCTAGCTAACGCTAAGAAAACGCTAGTACAGCTGTAGCGTCTTCGTAACCATGGCAACTCACTTAAAAGCAAGCAGAGCTTGACAGCTAGACAGAATCTTGCGGCAAGAGCTAGACTGATTGAGTAAAAGCATACAAAATTGCTGTGTTTAAAATTAATTAATGGAATTTATATTTAATATTTACAAATGTATTACAATGCGGGACACTGTTTCTGTTTGACAAAGGGTCAAAATGCGGGACTGTCCCGCACAAATCGGGACCTGTGGTTCCCCTGCACACAGACCGACTCCAGTTGAATTGGCAGTGACTAGGTCAGGGCGCACCTGTAATGCAGCCTGAAGGGCTTCCGTCACCTGGCCTTCGCTAAACAAACATATTCCTTTTCCGAACATTTATACTCTGACGCATTGACAGATTTTCTTTGATCTCTGAGCGGAGAGTCGGCGCTATAAAGCGCATGTGTTTGTATCGGTGAACCAGCGCACAGACATAGAGCGCTCGTGCCTTCAATTGGCGCGCTGCCTGCAAGTTTAAACTACTTGATGTGGAAAGCAGGGAAAATGTATCTTATTAATGCACAACTGCAATGTCCTTTCTACTTTTTACATATTTCAACGTTATAAACAGTATGTAATCAAAATAGCTAATGAATAATATTCAAATTAACTTTAGGCTAAAATAGAAATAAATAACTGCAGCTAAATTCAAAAACCCACATCATTTCAAATAATCGAATCACCGTGCCCATCCCTAGTATGCAGGTATTTCCAGTGATTTTTAAAAAGCAGTATTGCGCCAAGCCACCAACTGGCGATCGATCAATGACAGTTTGGGCTGCAAGTGTACAAGGGCAGGTTTGTTCCGTTTAAATCCCCAGACCACATTTCCTCTGTTCTCCAAGTGGCCTGTGCGCGACGTGTGCGATTACGTCATACCAAGGGCTGAGGGTAAGTGAATGAGGGGAAGTGTATGGAATTAGATCGCTATCAAAAATCAAATAAATGCAGAACCATTCATAAATGTATTTCCTGATTAATATAGAAATGGCGTGGTTCACAAATAAATGTATAAGGATTCACAGTTTTTTGTGATTTATATTTAAGTGACGCTGTTCACAAATAAATGCATATCAATTCACAAATGTTTTTAGAGATTTATATATAACTGACGTAGTTCACACAAATATGTTTAGATTTAAACAAATGGAAAAAAAAATCTCAAAGCGGTTACATTTATTTAATACCTGCCGAATCTGCATTTGTGAAGTGCCAAACATTTGTGGATCACATCATTTTCGTGTGCGGATTTTTGAGAGCTTCTTGCCACAGCTCGACTCACAAATAAAAATCATTTTTAAATAGGGAAGCTCTGTAGCCAATCAGATATGACTTTCCCTTTAAGCCAATCGCATTCGTTTATACATACTTCATGTTTCTACCGGGAGGCTGAGCCATATATCTATATCTCTATTTGGCTCTGCCTCCCGGTACAAACAAGAAGTAGGCTATGTACAAACGTACAGAATTATGGAATTAGTAAAAAAAAATATTTTCTGTACAAAGAATGAAGTCAACATGCTTAAACGTTTATGGTAGGTTTATCACACATCTAAATAGTACATACGAATATGAAGAAAATAATTTGTTTTCTCAAATTGCATAAATATCTATGATTAAGTGATTTGAAGCAGCCTTTATCAAGAAGTTTTCACACTCATACTTTGGCCACCATATTTTACGTCACTCACACCTGAATTTTTTATCACTTTCAAATAGATGGAGGAAAACTTGACATTTTCCCAACCACTTCTCCACAATCATTATGATCAGTTGTGTTAACAGAATGAAACTAAATCTACTTAAAAAAAACACAAAAATGTATAATGTGGGTTCAATAAAACCATTTTATTTAAATATGGACAATAACAGATACCGGCCAACATCAGAATTGCATGACAATATTGAACAAGTGCATATGCATTATATAAAATAATATACACTTATTATATTTGTCAAAAGGTAGACTAGCGGTACTGTAGAAAAATAAACATTGGACCACCATGTATTATGTTGCTGATGTTCATAGCAGGCGATCAGAGTCCATGCCCTCCTCTGCTGCAGAACTTTCACGGCCAGGAGATCCTATCTGCCCTTATAGTACATGTCCTTCTCTGCCATGACCCTGAGCTTGTCAGTTGTCCGCAGCCTTTTCCTCCTTGGTGCTGGGACAGGGTACTTTGGTATCTCGCTTAATGAATTCCCACAATAGAGAAATATGCCACAATTAGTAGTGTGTTAATTCACAAATCTTTACAGTTAAGCCTGTAGACAAACTAGAATGGCCCAATGCAGGCAGTACTCTCACTTTCCTAATGAAAAGCAACAAGCCAAATATATTCTAACATATTAGGCATATGTAAAAAAATTTAGAATGGTTCTAACATTAGATGTGACGTGATGAAATGTAAAAATATCAAATATTTATTTTATTGAAATGCAGTTCAAATAAAAATATATAATCTTTCTAGTTAACCAATTTTGGTCTAGTTTTACAGAAACGGACACAAAATTCAGTCAAAGGAGCTCAGCTCTAGCTCTAGTTTAGCTAGAGTCTGATTTCCATTAACGTTAGCTGTTTAGCTAGAGCATGTTTTCAGAAATATCTACCACTACAAATAAAGACTTTGTGACAGAATTGTTTTGTCAATGGTAAAATGTTTTATCATAAATGTAACTTCTCTTACCTTGAAAAATAGCCTCAGATTTCAAATTGAAGGCCGCAGTTGTAAATAAAATGTAGACATTATTCCAAGGAAACCTCCCAGGAGAAACATGAAGTATGTATAAACGTATGTGATGGGCTTAAAGGGAAAGTCATATCTGATTGGCTACAGAGCTTCCTCACTTGAAAAAATATATATTCGTGAGTCGAGCTGTGGCAAGTATCTCTCAAAAATCCACACAGAATAGATGTGATCCACAAATGTTATGCACTTCACAAATGCAGATTCGGCAGATTTCAAATAAATGTTAACGCTTTGAGATTTTTTTTTTTTTTTTTTTACATTTGTTTAAACCTAAACATTTGTGTGAACTATGTCATTTATATATAAATCTCTAAAAACATTTGTGAATTGATATGCATTTATTTGTGAACAGCGTCACTTATATATAAATCACAAAAAACTGTTTGTGAATCCTTATACATTTATTTGTGAACCACGCCATTTATTTATTAATCAGGAAATACATTTATGAATTGTTCTGCATTTATTTGTGATAGCGATCTAATTCCATAGAAGTGGAACTACAACTGACACGCAGCTTCAGTGCATGTATGCACATTTGGGCACGTGAGTGATAATGCATTGAATGGTGGGTTTTGTTTAAACTGGAAGCGGCAATATTTAATGAGTCAGTAAAATTCCGATTAATTTCACATAATAGTTCTATTAGATTCGGACACTATTAAGATTTGTTCGTTAATTGTTGCACATCACTAATTGTAGACAGGACAAATATGTTTTCAGTTTTTTTTTTTAAATCAAGTGATTAAACAGTGAATGCTCTAAATTTGTTTTACTTACTAAACGTTTATTAATAAAAGCAGATTCATAAATTTTCAGTTGATCTGAAAGTGACAGTTCTAGTGTCGAAAAAAGGTTTTTAATTTTACAGAGTTGATACTTTGGTGTAGCCAAGCGGTGTCTTCTAAGAGCTCAAACCTCCTATGGCCAACTTTGACATTAGTTTACTTCTTTGTCTGGGAAAAATAATGTATATGTTGCTACAGATACTTTGAAAAACTAACTGCCTTTACAGTTACATGGTCGTTTACCTAAATTAAGGCTAAAATATTAAATACGTGTGCTGAAAACCGTGAACGTGTCAAACAACTTAGCTTTTTTATGACGCGGCCCTAGTCAACAACAATTCTTTGCTTCGAACGACAGTTTGCCACGGTACTGCTTGCAATTGCGTTTGTACAGTCATAATCAGTGCCAGATAATCACCGGGTCGAAAACACATTTCAAAACATCTCAGTAAAATGTAGGTCCCATTCGCCAGATCATTGCTCAGTATTATTTGTACATATCTGCTTATTTAGCCTATAAAGTGGTAATAAACAGGCATATTCTCTCATTGAAATACTATCGTTTTCCCTGCCTCCCCCCACAGTTCTCGCCCAATCGATCTTTCAAAAGTCAAAGCTCTCTGCCCAACAAACTCCTACATTGTAGCCTATATTTCATTTATCATTACGATGATGATTTTGTATTGTATTGATCTTGTATTTTTAGCTGTCTACGAGTAGCCGATCTGCTAATTTCTGCAGTCTGCTCTGCAAACCTTAAGGCAATAAACCATCTGACTAATAAATAGGTTTTCTTGTTTTCTTAAAGCACTCATTTTTCAGGCACGCATCCGTTGTCACAACTGATCATGCCACTCAACGCGATCTTTAAGGAAACCAACGCTTCGGTGGACATAGAGGAAAACAAAAGATGAAAGGAAAGGTCCCGATTTTCTCACGGCAATTGATATGCTACCTCAAACTCTTATCACGCATAGTTCTTCATAAGCAGAAGTATTTTAAATATGAACAGTTTTTCATATCCGCTGATCATTAATGTATTCTTAACGGCCTTGATAAGCCTACTTAAAATTACCCCGCTCAAGAATGCAACAACTAGGTCGCCTTTTATCTTGGTACAGATAACGTTACCGATGAGCATCACTTACATTCACAATCAATCAGCATAGCTAAAGTAAAAATTAAATGTGTTATAGGCCTATGTAATAGTAGCCAAACTGACTGACATTACCGTAAGCTTATATAAAACAATGAAAATAGGTCTAGCTTTATGAATTTCAATCCACGCGACTGATTTCTAAATCAAAACAAACTACCTAGCAAGCTACAGTGGAAAATGACGTGTTTTACCGCTGTCCTGGAGAAGTGAAGGCACGGAAAACTTGAGAGCAGTTCTTCCTCTGCCTAGATCGATTTTTTTTTTTTCTGAGAATCTTTTAAAGGCCTTGGACTACTCAGAGATTAAAGGCCTCGACCAACGGATTAAATTTAAATTAGTAGCAACACAAGTAAAGTATATAGCATGTATTTTAAATAACTAATTGTTGACTGATTGCTTATTCCACCTAAGGTCATGTAGGTACAGGGGTTTACTTCAAAATGAATCAAAGTTTGACCGTAAAAAAGTATGGGAACAGGTAGGCAAGAAGACTTCAAGACTTGGTGCACGGCAAAATCGGTGCCTGTTTTCTAACAAAATAAAGAATTTCGAACAAAGTTCAGCTGGTCCACCAGCATGACCAAGATGGTCCACCAGTCCCACCAGCTTGACCATGATGGTCAACCAGCTCCACCAGCTTGACCAAGATGGTCCACCAACTTGACCAAGATGGTCAACCAGCTCCACCAGCCTGACCAAGATGGTCAACCAGCTCCACCAGCTTGACCATGATGGTCCACCAGCTTGACCAAGATGGTCCACCAGCTCATACCAGCTTAACCAAGATGGTCCACCAGCCTCACCAGCTTGACCAAGATGGTCAACCAGCTCATACCAGCTTGACCAGCTTGAAATTCAAGCTGGTCTAAGCTGGATTTTACAGCAGGGTACACAGCGCGATTTTAGTCGCCGCTGCGTTGTGTCCCGTTAAGACAACATTGTAGCGGTTGGAGTTGTCTAGCCTACTAATGGAGACTTTAAGAGGGCTATCTGAACGGCGTTTTTTTTTAATTCTCCCACAGATAATGCGCAAACTGTAGAAATGTATTGATAATTCGTTAATACAAAAAAAGTTGCCTATAATGGCTGTAACTGCATAGAATGTTGTCATGAGACTCTTACACCCAGAAATAATGGATTAACGTTTGTTTTGCCTTGCTTTCTCTATGGTCAGGTTACACATTTCCCTGTGAGAGAAAACAAATCAACTACACTAGTCACTAACAAGCTAAGCCTCCACATTGGCAACTGCAACCAAATACTTAATAAATTTACTAAACCATTTCCCGCAATGCTGTGGACTTTTATCACGATTTTTTAAGACCAATGTATGTAACTGTATTTTTATTGGTACAAAGTACTGTTTCAACTCTAAGCTTAATTATGTTTGGTCGTAGGTTTGTTCAATTTAAGCAATAATGATGTCAAACTTCACTCTCACAGGCGCGCCTATAAAGTCACTATCAAGCATAACTGTAACATTAGGTAGGCCCCCATGTTATGGCTGTAATAAGCTAACTTACCAGCTAATGCTAGCAACGTATAGCTAACTAGCATAAAAGAAATGCAAAAAAGTGGCGTCTTGTCAGAATCGCTGATTCTACTAAAAGGCGATTTAGTTGACATTGTCGTATAATGTCGTGAGTCAACGTGATATATATGATTGTAGCCCTACTACGAGTAGTACTCGGTATACATGTGCGAGGTAACAGAATAGTAGTTTAACGTTAGCTAACAATTACCGACGTTAGCTCACACTGCTTAGCTAACATTGGCAATAGCACCATCTTTAACATTTCAACTAACTTGAGAATCGTACTCACTTACCAAAAATTGCATTGGTTTCTTTAATTTATTTAGTCCACGGTCAATCCTGGTAATCACAAAATATTGTGAATTGTCATTTTCATCATGTTTTTAACAAATGCGCATTTCTGAACAATGTGTCCAAACCACAGTTCACACTTGGAGTATTGCTGGCTAGACCACCCTAGTCCTAGAACCAAGAGAACCTCCTTACTGGGTCCCGCCCCTTTACAGTCTTGCCAATTTCCATCTGCAGCAGCCCAGCTCACCATATTTCCTTCCGGGTTGCAACCGAAAGAAAGGCGGCGGCTGCAACCGAGTGTTCCAGCAGTAACCAGTCCCTGCCTGAGCTTAGAGCTGCGGCTCACCGGCACCTGTCGTCTAATGAGATGATCGGTGCTTCTGACTGTTCATTGCTGCATATTTACAAGCTCATTTGAAGCAAAAAAATATATTTATAGGTTCAGAAATCCTCAAAGTATGCGTTAGTTATTCTGAATTAGTCAAAGCTTGCGACCATTTTGGGAGCTAGAAGCATGCGCGAGGCAAGATGGTGGATAACCACTTCCTGCACAACTAGGTTCTACTAAGCACCGAGCCCACTTTCCATGCCATACCAGTGGAGCTCAAATCTTAACAGGTTCCTGTACAATGGGACTACAGACTAAGAGGACACATTTCATTCTTGCAGTATGGTTCAGCACTTAACTTTATACTGATCTCAATAACTTCCTTTGATATAGTTTACATTCCGCATGTGGTCTTGGGAGTTTCCATAACTAAATAAAAACTCAATGTTTTCTAATCGTTCTAATAATGCCCTACAACCCTACTTGCAGACACAGAGTTGTAATCAATGGAATTGCTTACGATGTTGAGCCAATGCTATTGTTGGAACCAGTAACTCATCCAATAATTTATCTGAAGAGAACCGTTATGAGCATCAGTTCTTCATGAAAAAAGCAGAGTGGCTGTGTACCAAATGTGGTTGGTTCTATGCTAGCTTCTTGGCAATTATGTCTTTTGGCACATACACCGTATTTTTACTGAAGCCATGCAGATTATAAATATGCTCAATATTTTATCAGAAGTTATTTCCGGATTCTTTGGGGAAAATAACGAGCATTTGCAGGACACTGCGTTTCTACTTAGGAGTCAGGACACATAAATTAGGCATTTGCCAAATGTTGGCAGATCTAGAATGTCTTACTTTTCGCCACCAGTAAAGTAAAAAAGAAGTAAACATTGGCCACTTGAGAAACAAGCCAAAAAAACCACCCTCAAATCAATGTGCACAATCTCCCCTCTACATGAACTGAATTTGCATAAGGTGACAAGTCACCCAGTCCCCTTAAAATAATGTATCAGGGATTTACCAGGATTGCTCTGATAGCTCGAGTCATTGATTTTGGCTAAATATTGGCATGATCTTCGCAAGTCTTTTCCTGGGCAAGCTGCCTTGATTAATACATCAGACTGTTTTGGGCCTCATCTGGGTACAAGACATCAGTCCTGGTTCAAATGTGTGTAATTATATATTTATATATAGGGTTGAACTGTTCTTGTGCAATTCTGCTTGCGTGCCACTCCGGAGCGAATTTCCGCATTGTGCAGTGTACATTGATCGCTGTCTGCCTAGTGCTTGCTATACCCAGTGTCCTTAACTATTCTGAGTCCAGGATAAACTCCCAACTCAAACATGTTGGTTGGTACACCAAACCACAAGTTCTTGTGTTGAAGTTTTAAGCTAAGAACCATTAGAACATCCACCAGATGTTTTATTTCTCCAACCCTTCACCATTTAGTTTTTGTCTTGGGCATAAATTCAATCAGAAATTCCAGAGTTTGTTAATTAGGAGTTTTCCTAGTTGGGATTTTAAATTTCAGAGATTATCACGTTCTAATTTGGGCCTCTTTTAAAACTGTTAACGGGTGACTTCATTGAACAGGGAGGCGGAGTTCTCTTTTAATTTGGTATTAAATTGTTCTTAGATTTGGATAACCCATTGCTTTTAGCAGACTAAATGAGAACTTATGACACTTGACATACTGTAACCCCGCACAGAACACTTATTCCAGCGGAAAAACCTTTAACTGGGGTATGCCTTTGGTTCAAGGTTGGATTCTGTTCCCAAGTTTGACACGCGTAACTAATTATTATTATACTTGACACTGCACATTTGCAAAGACTGATGAACTCTGACATCTAATGTAACTCAGTCCTGTTAGGGTGCCAAAACATGGTACTTGTCATTGGCCAGAAAGTAAGGCAAACTGATGTGTATTACAAAGTTGTCACATTTGAACTGAGACTGAGCTTTTAGCTAATGATAGAGTTGTGGTCAAGATGAAGACATTTGGTCCAAGCGTAAGCATATCTGGACCCTTCAACCAATTATTGGTTAATACCTTGTATCCAAAACAGCCTTTCTTTATTTTGATTCGCCATTACTATTTAAACCTCAATTGTATTTTAATTTAAAGCATCCCTTTTAAGGTAACAGAAAAGTCAGTAAAATAAGGGACACATACAACAGAGTTATTGTCCATGGCTTCAGGTATTTTACATTTTATTGGAATAAATGACATATACAAGGACAAATATATACCGGCGTGCACATAACTGTTTCATTCTGTTGCTCAAGGGAGCACCTGGCGATGTGGCTTGGTACTCACTTAGTGACTTGAAATGGTGTTTACCATGTTCATGAGAAGAGTCCATATGAATGCCCCCTCTTTTTTGTATTCACAACTTCAAGAGTGGACATTTTCTATAAGCTCAGAGTTAACGAGCTGTGCCGTATTTTCAGAAATGGCGGGGGAAATGGAAGTTCATCATTCGGTGGATGGTAAGTTAATATTGTAATCTTACGCTGCATCTCAAATCGCATACTGCTTTTTATTTTAGTAGGTACTACAGCTGCCCTTACAAAGTATGTACTTTTGTAAAGTAGGCATACAATTGGGACATACTACTTCATCATAACATCTGTCTCAGTCTGTAGCGCCAAGTTTGAAAATCGTTGGTGCTCAATCGGTGCGGAGAGTTGATGTGATGTATCTTACGCCTCGCAGAGCATTGTGGGTCAGAACAGCCAGAAAAGTATGATACTGTAAAATGCAACCGGATGTAGTAGGACATCCTGGTATTTATAGCTTACTACATTTCACATACTATGTATTGGGACATACTTAATCAATCTGGCTTACTATATACCTGTAGTATGCTAGTATGAGTATTGGGGCGCAACATTAGTCATAGTTTTCCAATTGTCGTTATGCTCCTGGTGTTACTTGAAAAGATAAGTTTAAGAGGCTCTGTTATGTTTTGGGGATTTTTCCTTTTCCTTTTGTATGTTATATAGCTTTGTGTGCATGTAAAAGGTCTGAAAAGCTACAAAGCCCGTAGTCCATGCCAAATGGAGCTACTCTTTCTCACAGAAAACACTGCTCCTGAACTGCCTAAACGTCTCGTTTGTAGTCCGGTATTTTCTTCCATACCTTATCTACGTCACTAAGTCACACATTTGCATAATGCCCATCTAGTGGCTAGTTTGGCATGCCCCCAAACAGAGTCGGTCAGAGCAGAGGTTGGGAAGTTTGGATAGGGGTTTTGCCATGTCGAGAAAACGCTGTTTTTGTCAGTGCGAAGGAAAATTCCCTTTGTTTGGCCAGCTGACCAATCAGATTAGACTGGGCTCGTCGGGAGGGGGACCTTAAAGAGACAGGAGCTAAAACGTAGTGTTTCAGACATAGGGTGAATAGAGCTGCTGCAGACCCAGGCAGTTTGGAAAAAATAAATAGTTTATTGAACATAAAAACGCATAAAATAGTAGAACTCCTAAATCAAGGTATGAACCTGAAAATGAGCATAATAGGGCCCCTTTAACCTTTATGCATTTTAAATTAGGGGGTTCATGTTGCCTAGCAGCAGTGTTCTCCCGACTTTACCACTTCAACGCCAAGCATATCATGTGTACACGACTTCCCATGTTGTTGGTACCTGCAAACCAGTTATGTGCACCCCTGAATATATACTTGGAAAAGCGCGATTCATTTGTCAACAGTGTAAAAATAATAAACCAGTGTTAAAATGATGACATAATATTCTGTAACTAATTTCTAACCATTTAATTTAGTTAATGATGGAATAACATAATTCTGTGTTTCTGTACATCTCCCTAATTTTGCTTTTCACTTAAATCTCTGATATACAATGGTTTATTTCAAACTACAGGGAGAAGCATTTTGTTTTCACCTACAGCCATCTACAATGAATACCATTAATAATGGATTATTATTAAGATGTTGAAAATGTACCCTTTTCTTTTGCAAGACAAAAACGCATATCCCAGATGTAGGCCTACCTATAAGCAAAAAGAAACAAAAAAGTAGGCATACTGGCATTTTCAGCAACAATAGGACTAAAATGAGAGTGAGGGTTAATCAATGGCATGAAGGTTGCACACAGAGCATGTGAAAACAATTCAGCGATCAATTCATAATCTGCAGAGAAAAGCATCCCTCAGCACCTGAGTGAAAGGTGAAGTGAAACAAAGTAAAAATCAGTCAATAATACATAAAGCAACACTATCATTGCCGGATGTAATTCTTAATAAGGGAATCGATATCAGAAATAATTAATTTAATTACATGTGCTATTACCCAATTTATCTGAACCATGAGAACTTTGGTGTTGAAGAAAAGTCTGCAAGCAGAAAAAAGTCTCTGTGCACTCAGTGCATTCATAAAGAACTTCAGACGAGGAACCCTTACCACACTCCTCTTTACCTTTGTCCATGTCAGGGTCTGTGTATGCACTGGTAGTTTGAGGGGTTTGTCCTTTCGCAGCTGTTTTACTAGGTGATGGGCGTTGCTGGTGATTGACAAGGTGGCGCTCTAGAGCAAAACACTGCCTGAAACGAGCTGGGCATTGAGGGCACTTGTGTGATTCAGTAGGTTCTCTTTTATGGTAGCGTAAGTGTCTTTGGTACACACATAGCAGCCCAAACTTCTTCCCACACTCTTGACACTTGTAATTTACTCTGAGTTTAGTCGAAACTAACTTCTCAGTTTGCTCCTGTTCCCCATGTAATACTATTTTCTTACTATTGAAGTCTTGGTTTCTCTGTTGTTTTTCTCTAATCTTATGAGAATTCAATGGAGAACCCCTTTGGGGATTTGTGTGTAACGCCATGTGTTTCAACCCTGGCTTCTTCTCTAATTCAGTTTTGTGATACATGGCTATATGCCTTCTAACATCACAGCGCTGAGGAAAATGTCTTCCACAGAAAACACAAGTGTGAAGAGTCCCCTTGTGGTATCTCATGTGCCGGGATAAACTGCTAGAGTGATTGAATACACGATGGCAGTGTTTGCAAGGATGCACTTTGGAGTTAGAAGCCTTCTTAGATCGAGGCCTTCCCCTCCCTGTTATTCTCCGTTTAAATGTTTCCTGGTTTAATTGATCAATTTCTTCCTGTGTTTGGTGGGTAAGATGATGCTCTTTCAAGTCTATTAATTTCTGGAACCGATCCCCACATAAGCCACACCTATATGGCCTTAAAAAGGATGGAGTTTCAGTGGCTATTCTATTGCATTTTACATTAATAGATGTATCATTACTATTTTTCAGAAGAAGATTATAATCTAGTTCCGGTTTCAGGTTGTTTTCTTGAACAGGAGTGACAGCAGTATCTTTGCCTTTACAAAGATAAAGGGTGTGGCTCTGCAAATCTGAAAGCCAGAAAAAATGCAACCTGCATTTCTTACAAGGATAGGTCTTCTCTACTCGGTTCTCTATATTTTTCTCAAATTTACTAACAGGTTTGAGTTTAGGTGACTGGTGTCGTTCTTTCTGGTGACCACGGAAAGTATCCAGTTTGAGAAAGCGTTCACCACAAGTTCCACAGCAGTAAAATCTTTCGTGTGCATGCTCTTTTAAGTGTTTCTTTAATGCCTCTCTCCCTTCAAAGATCTTGCAACATAAGGTGCACTTGTGACCTCTCTCAGAATTTTGATATTGCTGATGTCGATGTAAACTCATTTGGCTGTTGAAGGATCGATTACATGTTTCACACTTACAGTGTACTGGTTGAGATTTGTCTGTGTTTGATGCAGCGACTTGTGTTGTCTTTGCACCACATACATCTTGACAAACAGAGATGCTTTGTGGAGGAATTGAAGGTGTCTGTTTGAGAGAGGTCTTATGTGATTGCCCGATCTTGTTCACCATTGTGAGTGTTCCATTTTCATGGAGAACATATTCATGAGGAACTTCAAATTCATTAGAGGAACCATCTAAGCAAAACTTATCCAAGGGTTTGTGACTAGCCATATGGCATAATAGTTGAGGGTAGTGCTTGAAGCCGTCTCCACATTCTGTGCAGATGAAAGCACTTGACTCGTCATCAGGGTGCTTGGCAGTTACACAATCCATTGGGGGATATGTTTGCCCTGTTTGATGTTTAATAAACAACTCTTCCTCTGGTTGGTATCAACAAATGTCTGAGCAACGTTCTTAGTCAATTGTTTTCCTAACAATTAATACAAATGTTTTTTCTCAAAGTATCAAAAAAAGAAGATAGCTCCAATCTTATCCACCTCCATTTTCCAAAACCTTCTTGACACCAGCATCAGCATCTGCAGATACAGAACATAATTTTACTTTTACTAACCCGTTAGGAGAAAATATAACCAAAAAAGCATTTTAGTTATGGGAAAATCAATCCCATAACAACATAGGGAAGGAAACTAGTACAGTTCGGACTCAAAAACACTAAATAAGCTATCAAACTTAGGTTTGTAGTCAAATTGTAAGTGGCATAGCTCAGCAGAAAAACTTAATTTCGAAAAAACATGCCATATGGATGTAAAAACATATTGGAACAGACTCTGGAAGACATAGACATAAGGTCAAATATCAAAAGTAGTGAACCATTTCTTAAGTTAAATTTTATTTATTTTTAACAATTTCGTTGCTGTGAGCCAGAGTAGATGTCTCCGGCTTCATTGTCAGCTGAACTGTTATTGGAAGGGCACTCCTTGATGCACTTGTCTTCTCCACTAGTGCTCACAAAACTTCATGGCATATTCTTCCACATCATTGGCTGATTGTGTATACACTATACAAGTAGATGTATGAATCTTACACCTTGATGCATCTCTATGTTTGCATCCTCAATTTTCTATATTACTTCACGTTGCTGACAAAAGCAAATGTTTTTGACTTAGCGAACGCTAACCATCACAATTTGGATGTGGTGTTATCACGTTATTCCCACTGAGTCTAATGTTAGCTAGCGTACTTACAGCGTTATTCCAAATTCCCCTTGTATAACGTTGCTGATGTTCTAGGAGTACTCGCATCACGTTTTCATTTTGCAGACGATTCCATCATAAGATGCAACATAAGACAACCGTCTATAGACATAGCTAAAGCTCTGTTACATCCGATGCAGTTAAACTGGACGCTTGTTACAGTAGCCAAATTATATCACTTCAGAAGGGGGCAAATGCCAAGCTCACTAAAAATAACAAGCGGTTACAGAAGTAATGTTAGCCTAATGTTCTCCCACAATTGAAAGCAAGAGATTGACTTTGATAACTATAACAACTTTATTGTTTAATGAATTCTCTAAATGTTAAGGAACGATGCTTCCAAACTTATGTACAGTACATTATCACAGGATATGATATGCCCTAAATTCAGGGCCGTAAAGTATACCCCTGCAGCCCCCGCGAGGCGGGGGACCCCGCAGTCCAAACTGGCTCCGCCCCCACCTGTAAACAACTATTATGATAATATTGTTGCACTGTTTGCGTTACGGTGCTGCCAAACTTGCTAAATATGCTTATATGTTTTGAACTTTCAACATGTTTGAAACTTAAGAATGATCAAATGTTATGACCAGTCCCTGACCAGTCACTGCCAATTCACCTGGAGTCGGTCTGTGTGTCCTATGTCCTAAGCAAGTCTGTCGTAATATGTTGGGTGAGCAAGTCTGGTGCAAATTGGCTGCCGTGGTATCACTCAGACTGAGTGTTGTGTTTGATAGCTGTCGGTCCATTTGTTGTTCGTTCTGTGTAATTAATTGGCGACCAATTTGTGTGAAACGGTTTGAGTCTCGAGAAAAGCGCTAAAAACTAAATAAAATGAATTATTATTATTATTATTGTTATGCATAAATTTAACAATTACATTAATTGGTATTCATTTGAGCACGGAAACTTCAGCATACTTCAGAACAATCTCATCTCTTTTGCAAACAGAAATAAGTGGCTAATCTTTTTTTAACAGAGGCAAAATTAAAGTCACTAATTTAGCTCCATAATTTACTGCTTGGTTCGTTCTAAACCACTATGTTTGAGCCTTTTCAGCAGTAATCTGCTGGAAGTTTTCTTTGACAGCCTCTATCTTTAACTCTACTTCATAGTCTTTTGCCCCTCAATAGGGATGGGAATTGATAAGATTTGTTTTGATACAGATGCCATTATTGATTCCTGATCAATATTCTGTATGGAAAAAAGGACAACATTGTTGTGTTCATAACAGCAATATATGCACTGAGCGACCGCAAACAATAGCGCACGCACAGCTAATAATACAACACAGTAAAAGTAGACCGACTACTGGTTACGTTTGCCAATGCCAATACTGTTTCCGATTATGTTTCTATAGCAAATGTAACCAGCCACGCTGTTATAGATAATCATTATCTTTTTATTATTAGACTAAAAGCCTTGGGAATAATTGACTATTGTGCAAATGAATTTAGGGAAGGTTAGGCCTTCTTTAGCCTACGTTACCATGCCGCCTATGACCATGTCTCCTTGTTACAAGTTTTCAGCAGCGTGTACTCAACAGTTTGACATCATGACGCATATGTTTTTGCAATGCAGAGAAGGATGATGTCATCTATAAGACGATGGGACAATTTGGAACCGGTTCTCGATTTCCATCCCTAACTATCAACATAAACAATATTTGGGACACTCTGATAAGGGTTTTTGGGGGCGATCTACGGAATCAGAATCGGCCGATAGAGATCACCGATCACAGGGTGGGTGGGGCTTATGGGATATTCCATTTAAAGCATTCTATTTATTGCGTTGTAGTATTTATTTCTTTATTCACTATTTATTCGAGATGCACCGATACCACTTTTGGGTGACCGATACCAGTGCCAATACTTAAACTTGAGTACTCGCCGATCCGAGTCCCGATACGAGTACTTTTCATGACATTGCCAAATCACATGCAGCCTGAATAAAACGACTTTCTAATTCAGCAATTGTAGTTGGCTAAATTAGTAATACATCAATAATGAATAACAAATTGTCTGCAGGCTATATTGTTTAAATTTATTTTATAGTCATTAGGCTAGTTTTGATGCAAACACCCAGTGGCGGCTCGCCTGCAGAGGGCGTTAGGACACAGCCCTCCCTGGCTCTCCCAGGTTTTTTTTTAAATAAACAATAATTACTTATTTTTAGCATGTATGTGTTTAAAATGCACACAACCGTGTAATATATAAAATATAAATCATTATATTTCAGGTAAAATTAGTGTACTGTTCATCCCATAGGTGTATTTATGGCTATGGTTCATCCCCTCTCTCTAGCTAGCGCTTTAGCGCTTCTGGGGCGGTAGAAAAACAGCACAGAGTACATCTCTATGGCTCTGATTCAGTGCAGCAGCACCAGCCAATGGCTCACTGAAGAAATGCAAATAGCAACAGTGGCAACATAAATTTGGCCAATCAGCGTCCTCGAATCTGCTGCCAGAAAAGGCTGTAAGTTTACTGCCCTAAGCAGAGTCCGCCTGTGGTAGAGAAAGTTGGTTTTGTGATCTGCCATAAGATCCAGAGAGAAGAAGACCATGATGAGCGCAGAGATGCAAGACCCAGGATGTCAGGCGCCTGCTAACTCGATTCTCTTCATTAAAACCCTTTGGAAAGGAGAACTTTGGTGGAGAAAATAAGAGAGCTTGGACCAGATCAAGCAAATATTAATATAGAACAGGCTAGCCAGAACAGTAAAGAAAAGTACACGTGGGGCTTCAGTTCAACGTACAGGCCGTTCATACAATTGTAAACATATTTCGCTTGTTTTGTTGAATGTATGCTAATTAACCACGATCTAGAATGTTTACTAACAAGAGCAAAATGGTTCAAGTGTACGGTCTAAACAAAGTTGTGACTGTTATTTTTACGTGGAGCTGGAGTGTCGAATACAGTGTCTTATCCTTGACCATTAAATCTTTGCCAGGTATGTGTAATATGTTTATGTATATTTACTGTGTTCCTTTTGTAATGTGTTTTAAATATGCTAGCTAGTCAGTTGTACTTTTGCATTAAGGAAATGGGTTGTGATGTGGGTTTATTAGCGATAGTAACGTTATGTCTGTAAAGCTATACGATCACATTGTTTAATTTGACACTACCCTTTTATTGATAAATGTGGCGAAGACGGAGCTGGAGTGTCCAATACCATGTCTTATCCTTGACCATCTGTATGTTTAAATCTTTGCTCGACGACTATGACATAAACTGCATGCACCCGACGTTTTGTGTGAGAATCTTTAATGGAAGCTGACACACTTCTCTACTTTGAAGATGATCAAGACCTATCTGAGGAAGAGTATGACACTGGAACACCTGAATGCTCTGGCTATGCTCTCTATGGAGAAAAAACTAATCTAAAACATCTCTGACTTTAATAATTAAGTAATTTAGAGGTTTGCCACTCAGAATGGCTAAAACAATAAGATACCAGACACACACACAAAGTTCCCCTGACCCCATTTGTTTTTGTAGTGATGTTATTGTGTAAGAATGCCTCACATGTTTAATGTTGACATTTAATAAATACTTATCATTTAGCAGAACACTGGCGTCCTGCAGTTAGTGTTTAATTGTATTTGTGAAGCTGACTGAATATGGTACAGTCCCACCTACACTATTTTTCACCAGCCGCCACTGCGAACACCCTTAAACTAACAAAGGTGAACGACAATGGTTTAGCTCTAACAGAACAGCGCAGAATATGACCGTAACATAACTTTTTTTTCTTATTTCATAACGTCTGTTACATTAATATAATTAACATCTTGGATTTTCTTAAGACTACCATAAGCAAACTAAATAATATACTTAGCGAAACGCAATTCAGAAGCACTTTTACAAATCGAAATTGTAGTTTTTAAACCACCAAGGCAAAGTTTTATGGTGTTGGCTTGAAACATGAAAGAAAGAACAAATATGCTCCGTGTCATTCACGTCAATGAAACGTTGTTTTTTTAAAACAAAAAGCAGCATCTGCGTTTTCACTAGGCTACATACACAGTCTGTTTCTCCTGTCACCAACAGAGGCTACGCTCAGCTGACTAGCCGTTCGCTTTCCGTAGGCCTGCTGCAAGGTGCAGATGATAGGAACGCTATAGCTATATAAATGAATGGTGTTTGCAAATTTGCCAATGCGGGGAGACGGATTTTGTCTGCTCTGTACCAGAGTGAGTTGTCTTTCTCCAAGGTTTTTAGTTGGAACATGGCTGTGACTGAAGTGCTGCTTTCACGTAAACGCCATTTTTTATTAGAACGTTCATTTAACAATTGACTTTCCCGCTGGGAATCAAAACTATAATTTAGCATAAGTATCGGACATTGATATGGTAATATTTTCCGATACCCGATCCCTGGGCCCATTATCGGCCCGATACCGATACCACCAAGTAGTATCAGTGCATCTCTACTATTTATAGCAATAAAATGAACTGTTCTTAACTAGGGATGGGCACGGTTTTTCGAATATTCAAAATTATGTGGGTATTCGAATATAGCTGCAGTTATTTATTTATATTTTAGCCTAAAGTTAATTTAAATATTATTTATTAGCCATTTTGTTTACATACTGTTTATAACGTGTACGCCAATACCAATTGAAATATGTCAAAAGTAGAAAGAAAATGCACAATTGCAATGTATCAGATACATTTTCCCTGCTTTCCACATCAAGTAGTTTAAACTTGCAGGCAGCGCGCCAACTAAAGGCACGAAGGCGCTCTATGCTAGTGCGCTGGATCACCGATACAAACACATGCGCTTTATAGCATTGACTCTCCGCTCAGAGATCAGAGAAAATCTGTCCAAATTTGTCAGAGTAGGAAATGTTCAGAAATTGGAAAAGGAATATGTTTGTTTAACGAAGGCCAGATCACGGAAGCCCTTCAGGCAACATTACAAGTGCGCCCTGAACTAGTCACTGCCAATTCAACTGTAGTCGGTCTGTGTGTCCTGTGTATGAGAGCAAGTGTGTCGCAATATATTGGGTGAGCAAGTCTGGCACAAATTGGCTGCCGTGGGATCACTCAGACTGAGTGTTGTGTTTGATAGCTGTCGGTCCATTAGTTGTTTGTTTTGTGTACTTAATTGGCAACCAATTTGTGTAAAGTGCTTTGAGTCTTGAGAAATGCGCTAAAAACTAAATACAATAAATTATTATCAATTATTATTATAGCGGGGGGAAGGGGGGGGGGGGGGGCATTTCTTTTTTTACATATAATCTTTTTATTTTGGTTAATCGATTACCCGAAATATTTCTGATAGAAAATTCGAATAGTGATATTGCCTAAATTGCCCATTCCTATTCTTAATAGCATTGCAGATAAATTAGAATTAAAAACTGAGAAAGTATCAAATTGATACCTGTTTACTTATTGGAATACAACATGTATGCATCATATTCCATAATGTTATTAGCCTACTTTTTAAGTGTTGATGGCAAGTTTTTATTTATAAATATGGGCATCTCCGCATTTTTCAAAGTCAGCCTGTTCCTCTTCTCATCTACAACATTCACTGCTGTGCTGAAAAGTTGCTCACTATCTACTCTTGTGCATGGCTTGCAGAGGTATGCTCGTGCTTGTAAAGATTTCTCACGTTTTTCTTGATGGTCTGAATAGGTAGCAAGATTTGTCGCTATTTGCCTTTTGGAAATAAAGACAGTAGGAGGGTCTGAAAAATCGCTAAATGTAGCGAAAGACGCTAAATTGACAACACTTTTTTTCCTTGGGTTTCATGTCCTTGTTGGTGGGCCTATATGTAGTCGCATTAGGCCAATTCTGGTTAGTGAGCATAACTTGTACATGAACGGCACGGCACTTCTGATTGGTGAGCATGACTGTCACACAAGGATGGCATGTGTTTGTGTAAACATTGACCGTTTAAACCCTGATTAGACTAGCTTACTTAAAATCGCAGCCTGTTTGATTTGCTAATTGCATTGTCTCAAAACACGATTTCAATTTGAAATCGATTAACCGTTCAGCCCTATTTGATGTCTCAAGTATTTTGCATCATCTGATAGGGTCTTCTGATCTGCCTTTATAGAGAGCTCCGATCAAACCATTTAAAACAAATATCTGCCTATAATGATCGGCGGTCGATTGATAGGACCATCCCTAAAAAATATTACATTTATAGCTGAAATACATCCAAAACAGTGCTGGCAGCATCGTCATGAGAGTGTGGAAGTACCAACATTTTACTCCAATCATGTCGTCTCTTCACTGGCTCCCTGTCCTCAAATTCAAAGTGCTTTTGATGACTTTCAAACGCTCTATGACAATGCCCCCCCCTACCTCAACGAGGTAATCATATCCAACATACCCTCCCACTGTCTAAGGTTTGGGGACAGCCGGCTTCTCCTTAAGCCTGGTTTATACTTCTGCGCGTCAGCAAACATGGACGTGCATCGCGCGCGGACATTCGCACAACAGTGTGCCTACATACTTCCACGTAAATTTAAAGGGTTCACTAGGGGCAGTGTCGCATTCACTAATCCAGAATGTACAGAAAACTGTACACAAAACACAGATCTATTCGGAAACTCCCATTCATGTCCCACGAAAATATAAACATAGAGACCGGAGCTTGCTCACTGCTTTTCATATTTTGCGCTTATATATACTCTATTTCATTATGTTATCTGCATTTTCATTTGTTTTGGATACAGCCACAATATTACCAAATATCTCGCTTCCTACTAGAGGTCGACCGATTGTGGATATAAGGACCGATATCATACAGATTGGAGCAGGAAAAAGCCAATAGCTGATTAATCGGCCGATACCCCTGTGGTCAGTAACAACACCCGTCTCACACCCTTTCCACCTACGCAAACCTTGTGCTGGTTCGCAAGCTAGCTAAACATTGCTTATTTCAAATTCATTGTCGTTTTCTAATCTATGACAGTGCCTCCAATTTTAACGTTTCATAGACATATTTATACAACAAAATCGTCGCCTGGTTCTTGTAAATCATACATTGTCATTATCTAAGCTGTGGGATTTATAATGTTCCTCGCAGAACAGTTTGAATGTGGCCATGTCTTATTCTACTCGAAGGACATCGACCAGGTTGCCCTGGTTACAAGGGTAAACATTAGCGCGCTATGGTTACGAAGGTAAATGTTAGCACTGCAAGATATGACACAATTGGTTTATGGAGCAACAGTAGCAGTTTCAACCTCAGTCTTGGCAGTTTATCAGTACATATCTGGAGACTACGGTCAGCAGGGGTGGCCGCAAGAAGCACACTTGACAATTTCCCCAGCGCAGCTATTGGTAGGCTGGACAAACGTGTTTTCAGTTTTTTTTTATCAAGTGATTAAACAGTGAATGCTCCAAATTTGTGTTACTTACTAAACGTTTATTAATAAAAACGAATTCATACATTTTTAGTTGATCTAAAAGTGACAGTTTTAGTGTCGATAAAAGGTTTTTAATTTTACCGAGTTGATACTTCGGTGTAGCCAAGCGGTCTTCAAAAAGCTAAAACCTCCTATGGCCAAATTTGACATTAGTTTACTTCTTTATCGTGGGACAAACAATGGATATGTTGCTACAAATACTTTGAAAAACTCACTGCCTTTACAGTTGTATGGTCGTTTACCAAAATTAAGGCTACAATATTAAAAACGTTTACTCTGAAAACCGGCGAACGTGTCATCATCTTCGCTTTTTCAGGACGCGGTCCTAAGCAACAAAAATTACGGCTCCAATAGCTTATTGCTTGTAATTGCATTTGTACACCATAATCAGTGCCAGATAATCATCGTGTCGAAAATACATTTCAGTCAGAACTATCTCCGTAAAATATAGATCCCATTGCAAGATCATTGCTCGAATTATTTGTACATAATCCACTTATTTAGCCTAAAGCTGCAATTAACAGGCATATTCTCTCGTTGAAATACGTTTTCCTTGCCTCCCCCACAGTTCTCGCCCATTCGTGCTTGCAAGTCACCACTCTCTACCCAACAAACTCCTATATTATAGGCCTATATTTCATTTATAATGATGATGATGATCTTGTATTTTTAGCTGTCTACGAGTAGCCGATCTGCTAATTTCTGCAGTCTGCTCTGCAAACCTAAACAACACAATAAACCATCTGACTAATAAATAGATTTTCTTGTTTTGTTGAGGCACAGATTTTTCATGTACGCATCCGTGGTCACAAATACTGGACATGCCACTCAACGCAATCTTTTATGGAAACCAACGCTTCGGTGGACCTACAGGAAAACAAAAGATGAAAGGAAAGGTCCAGATTTTCTCACGGCAATTGATATGATACCTCAAACTCTTATCATGCATAGTTCTTCATTAGCAGAAGTATTTTAAATATGAGAAGTTTTTTAAATCCGCTAGGATCATTAATATATTCTTAATTGCCTTGATAGGCCTACTTAAAATTTCCCCGCTCAAGAATACAACAACTAGGTTGCCTTTTATCTTGGTACAGACAACGTTACCGATGAGCATCACTTACAACATTCACAATTAATCAGCATAGCTAAAGTTAAAATTCAATGTGTAATAGGCCTATGAAATAGTAGCCAAACTGACTGACGTAACTATACATAAAACAATTAAAATATGTTTTGCTTTATGGATTTCAATCAACGCGACTGAAATCTAGACAGAAACTTGCTAGCAAGCTATGCCTATGGCTATAGAGAGAATGACGTCTGTTTTACCGCTGTCCTGACGAAGTGAAGCGGAAGGCAGCAAGGCACGGAAAACTTTGAGAGAGAATATGTTTTTACCTTCGAAAAACGCACTTTTTTTTGCTGAATCTTTTCAAGAGACCTCGGTCTAGTCACAGTTGAAAGGCCACGATGGAACTTTTTGATTAAAGTTAGTAGCGATTCAAGTAAAGTACACGACATGTATTTTAAACGTATAATCGTTTACTGTTTGGTTAGTTCCCGTAAGGTCATGTCCTGACAGGGGTTTACTTCAAAATGAATCAAAGTTTTACCGTCAGAAATAATGGGAACACCGAGGTATATTCAGTTGAAGACAAGGAGTGCTGGACTTTTTCGTGCCCGTTTGAGAAAGAAAATAGAGCATTACGACCAAACGCAGCGTTGACCACCACGCAGAGCGCGTTTTGAAATGACAAAATTATGTTAACAGTAGAAATATGGAAAGCTGGAATTATCAGTGATTGAAGAATATATTCTTAAACCGGTCAATCGTTGGATATTAAATAAACATATTTTTTTATGGAACTACTCAAAGTTGAGGATTTTTTCACATAACAACAAAAACCTTCGTTCTTTGGAAGCTAACTACGAATTAGCAGTAGATCTATAGATATAAACACTTCTATTTTGTATTACACCCCCCCCCCCCCCCCCCAGCGGTCTGTGGATTATAATTGTGATTATTATTTCAAATGTTTTTATGCAAGGTTAATTGACTGAGACCGGGTCTCTTTTTCAGCAGTGTCCTGTTTAAAGGCAGAATATATAAATTACAACAACAAATAAATGAAAAATGTATCACTCAACTCCCAAATCCTCCAGAAAAAGTTTTAATTGTTCAACAGAAACAAACTGCTCTAATTTCAATTCTTGTTCAATCTTGTTCCATTTATCCGAGGCAAAAAAACTGAAAGCTGATTTACCCAGTTCTCTGTTCACTTTGCGGCTTTCAAGGGTGATAAGTCCTGTGAGTGTGTCCTACGATTATTGGATTTTTGTTTTAATAATGAAGCAAGGTAAAAAGGTAACTTGCCCAGCAATGCCTTGTAAACAAACAAGAGACAATGTTTTTCTCTCCTATCACTAAGAGAAGACCATCCTACTTTTTTATACAGTGTACAATGATGAGTTCTAAAACTATCCCCAGTTACAAGATGCAATTCGATGCATATACACAATATCACCAAAATCCATGACTGACAAGAGAGTAGCAGTTTAAAATTGTCTTTCTATTTTCAAGTGAAAAGCATGACCTTATTCTAGAGCTCCAAGTCTGATCCTCACCTTCTTTGTGAGTTCAAGCACATGCTTCTTAAACGATAACTTTTCATCTAGTGAAATTCCCAAGTATTTGTAAACTGCAAGACTCTCAATTTGGGCACCATTAAGGGAACAAATGTTATATGTCTTATAATCTAACTTTTTGGCCCCTGAGAAAAGCTTATTTAGTATTGACTCATTAAGGACTAATCATAGATTTCTAAGTGATTTCTGTACACAATTAAATGCCCTTGTCAGGTTTGACAGTGTCTGTTCCATGGATGGAGCACAAGAATGAAGAATGGTATCATCTGCATAGAAATGTACTTTACAGTCTTTTACAGAGGCACATATATCATTAATATAAGGTGTAAATAATGTAGGACCTAATACCGAACCCTGTGGCACACCATTTTCTATGGCTACAACCGTTGATTTCAAACCTTTAGCATCTATGCACTGTGTTTTATCAGAGAGGTACATCCTGAAACCATGTAAAAGCTGCAACATCAAATCCCTGCAAGGCTAATCTATCCAGAAGTAATCTGTGATAAAAGCCTTTGACAAATCAATAAAGAAAGCAGCACAGTGTTTATCATCAAGAGCAGTAACTATATAATTTACTACAAGAGCAGCTGCTGTAAAAGTATGAAAAGCTCTGAGATCCGACTGAAAAGGGCTTAAAACATTATTAGTGGACAAGAAAGCACAAAGATGGCCATTTACAAGAGGAATAGGGCTGTTCAACTCCAGAAAATATGGAGTCGATTCCGATTCCAATTCCTAATCACGGAAGTCGATGGAATCGATTCCAAGAATCGATTCCTTAGAGCTTTTTAACCGATTTAGATTTTGTGTTTTTGGAGACTGGTGGAACTGATATATCTAGGACATGAGGGCCAGTTCAGACTATATCATTCCCTGTCCATCGAACAGCATCAGTTGTGTTAAGATGTGAAAGCAGAAACAGAAGTGAAACAGAATAGTTTTAATAGCAATCGATTTGTTTTGCCTGTTCGTTGAACTGAGAGATTATGAAGTATTTTATAATAAATGCAATTAGATTTCTAAATTCAAAGACGGTTAAAATGGTAAAAGATTGATGTTACTTCTAGGTTTGTAACTTTATTTAAATAGGCATATTCTCCTTTTTATTATTTCCTCATTTTAATTTTAGCTGAACTGAATTTTGTGTTGTATTTTATTACTTTACTTCTCCATTCCATTCCAGGCTTTCAGCTCCACAAGCCAACACACAACGATATTAATATGACTACATTCGTGTGGGCTAATGTTTAGACGGTTAGCATGCTTCCACGAGGAAGAGTCTACGTTACCATTAGGGCTGCACCTAACGATACATTTTCTAACGATTAATCTAACGATTATTTTTTCAATTAGTTGACTTAACAATTATTTAAAAATTTTGTTTTGTACTCAATATAACGTCTATGCACCCATCCATAAGCATTAGACCTTATTTATTATTTACTTATTGAAACCTTCACTGTAAGGTTTATCAAGCCCATGTATTGGTTTTAGATTCAATTATTTATAAAAATAAACTTATGCCCAAACAAATTCTAAAATAACAAATCATGTGAATCCACTCCACTTTCATTATGTTAGAATAGCCAATTATCTGAAAATCCATACAGAGTTTTGCTCATTACCTTGTCAAGGCAACCGGCAGGTAAACCGTTACGCGAGCTCGCCTCTGACCCGACAACATAGCGAAAATACTCTATCACATGCTAACGTTGTAAGCGGAGGCTAGTGTTCATAAATGTGCACACACGAACCAAATCGCAACTTGTTAATCAAAACTATTTTATTAGAATAACAAAATTAGATACGTAGCCGACTTGGCTTATGAGTTTAGAGTAGACCTACAGCGCTACCACATCGGCAACAGCGTAATGCCGCATTTGCAGCAACAAATCCATCAGAAACCCGCCAAGTGTAATGCTTGTTAGAAAATAAATGTTTCCCATGAAGGCACCCCTCAGACTTTTGTCAAGAGCTGGCACGAAATTTGATTGAGGCAGCCACTTTGTAAATCTATATCAGGAAAAACCCTGACTGCATCTAGTTTTCCATGGAAATTCAGTTTCTTCTTTGTCTGACTTAATTGGGATGCCTTGACGCACGTGTTACCATTAGCAACAACTTATGAAAACCAGACCATCTGAGAATGCTATACAGACTCTATCCTCTTTTAAAACAGGCCAAAAAAATTCTATTTAAGAAAACCTCCTGCTAGCTGTGTTTTAATATTATTTTATTTATTTTTCAATTCTTATCTGTTTTTTTGTTTACGCATTTATCAATATTATGACATTATTGTATATCTTTTATTATGTTATCTAGGCCTAAACGTTGTTGTAGCGCTTTGAGATTTGTAAAAACAATGTAAAGCACTTTAAAAATAAAATATATTATTATTATTTAAATATGGCTATAGTTTAAAAAATCGTCACTAAGCGTTTTGATAGAGGAGTTGTGTAAGTAGGCTAGTACAAATTCCTTAGCTAGGTCAAAGACATTTCCATGTTTTTGTATATTTTGTTAAATATGAATATTAAAATGAATTGCTAAATTTTCAGTTTGTCAAAAAGTGGCAGTTTCGAAAGTTCTGAAGATTAACATCACTATTCAAAACAGTTCAGTTATTTTTTCATAATAAAGATTTCTTGGTTTCCTGCCACAAAGAGGGCAAAAAATAACAAAAACAAAATAGGCCTAAAAACATCGGTATCCGCCAAATTGTTATTTTAAACATCGGTATTGGCCCAGAATTTCATGATTGGTGCATCTGTGGAAAAAGTGGTTTTGTGACATCACACTTATTACTCTCTACACTAATGATTAGATGTATTATTAGTTCAATGATGAGTTAAATTAATAAAATGGTACTAGTTCAATGCATATGTAAAATTACTCCATACTAAATTACTAATAAAGTTAAATACCATTACTGAATGTATGACTATGGTGTGGGAACAGGGAAAATTGCCCTGTCCAAAGTAGTGCGCAGCCTTGAGAAGGATCAGCTATCTCTAACCTAGACGAGGACACGCTGAATCATACCAATAGGAACAGAAAGGTCATTGTTCCCATTGTCACATCTTGTTTTTTTTTGCAATTTTCTGGGCCCCTCACATTGTACTTTCACACAGTGCTGTAACAGTTATTGTGTTTGTCCATAAAAAATTGCTGGACAGAGGAAAGGTTGGTGCCAACTCACACCTCTTGCTTTTGTGTAATGCTTAATCAGAAAAGTATAAGAACTAACAGTTGAAACAAATCGGGGGCTTCGCTTGTGCAGCATCCCGTGGTGATTGTATGGCGTGCTGATCGTGAAACGAAGCCACTTCCATCAATAAATTGATTGACTACACATAGACGTTTTCTGGTATGGTAAACATGCTTTGAGGGGGAGGATCTCTAAAGTCCAGACAGCGATTGGTTTGATATTTGGACCACTTCTCAATGAGGCCGCATCCTCCTCTGTCCAGTTGAAAGCTCTCCTGCGACGGATGTATTTAGGGGTAGTAGCAACACAACTGAAGTATTTCATGAAGCACATTTTAAGTAATTTATCATTGACCGTTCGGAGCCGTCGCTCAGGGGCAGGTGCCCAGAGGGGTTGTCTTCAAAATGAGTCTGGGACTACGGTCGAATTCTCTATTTTGCTTAGGAAGGTTCCTAACTGGGTGAAATGACCCGGAAGTATCTAAGTGGCAGCCATGATAAGTACTGGTCGAATTCTCTTAAGTGCTAAGGAAAGGTGCTTCATTGCTTCCTAACTTGTGTACTTTAGCATAGGATACTCTGTACCATCCTTTACGAAAGGAAAGAAGCAAATGCCGCCCCACAATTCCTTGTGGCAGCAATATTTAAAGCCACCATGCAGCCGTTGATCGACAAGGGTTGCAGATCATATAGCTATATATAGTTGTTTATTAAACATTTTCCATCTTATGCGCCCTATCTTGCTAATATGCTTATTTGTTTTCAAATGTCAACATGTTAACAAACTTAAGAATCATAATATGTAACTATGGTAGCAGATTTGTATGCCTAACATAAATGCATAACTTGCATACATTTGACGATTAGGCTTCATTCAATCATAATAATTGGGATTCATGCGTGGCGATCAATATGAGTTGACAGGGGGATGAGGACGTGAGCAACCATTCTCAATGTGACATATTTCGTTTCACTTTTGTATATTTCTATATTCCCTTTTTTAATTTAAATTCCAACCTTGGTAATAGAGTAGGCTAGTATATTTCTCTGGCTTGCCCGCATATAGGCTATGAAACAACACGGTGACAACGCACCGGCGAAGTAGTTAAGATGCGTTTTTTGTAGGCTACAATAATCTACGAGACATTGTTGTTTCTACACAAATGACCCCACGAAAACCACCGTCGCATGATCACGTAGCCTAGTGTAAGTGCAGTCGGATTCCTTTAGCAACGTCATTGTCTTTCCCTAAAGCCTGGTTTATACTTCTGCGAAGCAGCACGTAAACAGCTCTGCGTAGCTTCAAAGAACAGGGGTTTCTGGGAAAGCGTAGCTCACCGAGGTCCGCCGACGTGTTGACGGGGAGTCCTCCCAAATCCTAACAGTCGCGCGAAGCGTCTTCTCAGTGCGTCAAACAATCGCTGATTGGTTGAGCAGGGTAGGAAGCAAGTAGATATTCGGTAATATTTTGGCTGTATCCAAACAAATTAAAACGTAGATGACACAATGAACTGGAGCAGAAAGGCAGATTTTCAATTCGAATCATATTAGTGGTTTTCTAGGCACTTAGCTTACATGTATCTATTTATATAGGCTATATGTTACAACTGTTTTCTGTATTGTTTGATAAACTGTTTATGAATATATTGTGCAGAACTTTGGTCAGCTCTGCTTGTTTTAAACGTTTTCTATAAATAAACATGATTTGATTTGATATAAGAAAATATGAAAAGCAGTGAGCAACCTTCGGTCTCTTTGTTTAGACTTTCCCGGGACATGAACGGGAGTTTCCCATTCAACAACTAAATGTAATGGGTGCTTCTATGGTAATCTGTCAGCTTACAGATGATACCACCTTATTTTCTAAGAATGCGGATCAAATCTCAATTGCTTTAAATTTGATATCTATTTCTCTGAGGTGTCAGGTCTATACTTAAAATTAAAAAAATGTGAATTGTTATCTATACACGATTTTCCTGCCAATCCTTTACATAACATCCCTGCAAGAAATGAAGCTAAATATTAAGGTGTTAATATCACAAAAGATTTAAAACAGAGAGAGGCAACAAATATTGAAACAAATTTGAAAAAAGCCAAACTATTTTTAATAGTTGGTTACAAAGAGATTTATCAATTTTTGGTCGTATTTTGTTAACCAAAACTGAAGGTTTATCAAGACTTATCTACCCTGCTTATTCCATAGGGGTTCCAAATAAATTGATAAATGTAATCAACCAATCTCATTTAAATTTATTTGGAAAAGTTAAAGTGGTTGCAAGCATTTGTAAGAGATGAGCACAGTTTATGGTTTAATTTTCCTATGGCCTTTTTTGAAAGTTTTGGCGGTATAACATTTTTTATTAGTTTGTGATGAGTTGTCTGAATTGCCAATTAAGCATCCCTCTTTCCATCAGCAAGTATTATTATATTGGAAACTTTTGTATAAACACAACTTTTCACCTCATAATGCATCGATTTGGAATAACCGATGTATTCTTGTTAAAAGGAAATCAATTTGTTATACTAATTGGCTCGACAAAGGTATCTGGTCTATTCTGCACCTAATGGACTCTGTGGGAATATTTTTGAATTTGAAAGCTTTATCCAAAAATGTAATCTTGACTGTATACATGAACAATTTCTGACGGTCATCAATCCTATTCCATTAGCAATGTTCCGTTTAGTAAAAGGGTTTTTAGCCTATGCTACAGTAATACCAAGGTTGAACTGCTTATATATTGGTAACTGTAAATGTTTGGACCGGGAGTGTAACAATTTAATTTTGAGACCTACTATAACGAGTGAATGTTTTCCCGCTCCTGTTAAAAAAAGGAATAATCTACAGCAAATTTATACAACAAAAATGGTGACCAAAATAAGAACCAGATACATTTCATTTTCTTTAATTCCTAAAGCAAAAGAAGTACACTTCAAAACTATAAATGACATATACCCATGTAATGAATTTCTAAGGAAAAGGTTTAATATGGATGCGAATAATTGCACATTTTGTAACTCAAATATTGAAGACCTGGAACACCTTTTTTATAGCTGTCATTGTTTTTAAAATGAGCTGTACATGTTTGTCCAGTCTCTGGGAAGAATTAGGAAAACAAATGCCTAAAAACTTTACAATTTAATGTCAGATCTTTTTGAAAACTAATGCCCTCTTGTGATTTGTGTTTGAAAACTTAGCTTTATTTCTGTATTATTTCTGTTTGATTTAATTTTTATACTGTTGTTACTGTGTTATGCTACTCTGTGTACATGTACAAGTGCCTTGTCTTTGTAATGCCTTTATGATTTTGAGTAATACATTTTTTTTTATAAAAAAATGAACGGGAGTTTCCTTGTCTGTGCTTCTTCTACGGTTTTCTGTACATTCTGGATTACTGAATTCGACACTGCCACCTAGTGCCATGGGTTCGTTAAACTGACGTTGTAAACTACTGTGCAAACGTAAGCGCCAAATGAACGTTTACATTCGCTAACGTGCTCACGCAGAAGTATAAACCAGGCTTAAAATATTATGGTACGGGCCCTGCAGCTAGGGGTGCACTACTTTTGAGCGCCCGAATATACCTCCAAAATGCAGATTTTAACTAAGTCCAGCGTCTACCACCGCGCAGAGATAAAATGACAAAATTATGTTATTAACGATAGACATGAGAATATTTAATTGTCACTGGTTTAAGAATATGTGCTTAAACCAGTCCATCAATTGTTCGATGTTAAATATTACCCTTTTTTTACGAAACCGATAAGGATTTTTCACGTAATAACAAAACCTACGATCTTTGGAAGCGAACTAAATTAGCAAGAGTTCTAGATATTAACACTTATGTTTTGAAACTAAGTTTTACTTTTGAATGACTTAAGACTCAGACCAACAAAAACGTTATATTTGTGTGAGTTTCAAAACGCTTAGCACGATTTTCTTCACCGCTGCGTGATTGTGCTCTCGTTTGACTACGTTGTGGCTCGCGACTGAGCTAAATACAATTGTTAACAATTTGACCAGTATATGTGTCCACTTTCCAATTAGATTATGTAAACGTCAACACAGCAAGTATTTTTTTCCTCTAACTGCGTTTAGAACTCTAAATTGACCTACCTTGCCGGTCTACGGTCAGAACATTTGGACCTGCCTGCACTGCAGTGACAGTGTTGTATTGCGTTGGAACCTAGGCAAGGGCAAGGCTTTTTTGTTTAGTAGTAATAGGCTAGACAACTTCAACCGCTACTATGTTGTCTTCACGGGACACAATTCACGCAGCGGCATTTAAAATCGTGCTGTGTAGTGTTTTGACACTGTTTCAATCACCACAAATATAACGTTTTTGTTGGTCTGAGCCTATTCAGTAATTCAAATGTAAACCTCGTTTCACAACATATACGTGTCAACATCGATAGAGCTCTTGCTAATTCACATTAGCTTTCAAAGTGCGCAGGTTTTGTTCTTGCATGAACAAATCCTTAACTTGAAGCAGTTTGGTCCAAAAATGTATGCTTTATTTCATATCAAACCACTGATGTACTGATTTAAGCATTTATTCTTAAATCATGGACAATTCAATCTTTCTATATACTTACTGTTCATAACATCGTATTGTAATTTCAAAACTCGCCTCTGCGTGGTGCTCGACGCTAAACTTTGTTCGAAATGCTTTATTTTGGTAGAAAACAGGCACCGATTTTGCCGCGCAGCAAGTCTTGAAGTCTTCTTGCCTACCTGTTCTCATACTTTTTCACGGTCAAACTTTGATTCATTTTGAAGTAAACCCCTGTACCTACATGACCTTAAATGGAATAAGCAATCAGTAAACAATTAGTTATTTAAAATACGTGCTATATACTTTACTTGTGTTGCTACTAGCTTAAATTTAATCCGTTGGTCGAGGCCTTTCATCTCTGAGTAGCCCAAGGCCTTTGAAAGATTCTCAGAAAGAAAAAAAAAATCGATCCAAGGCAAAGAAATAACTGCTCACTCAAAGTTTTCCGTGCCTTCACTTCTCCAGGACAGCGGTAAAACACGTCATTTTCCACTATAGCTTAGTTTGTTTTGATTTAGAAATCAGTCGCGTGGATTGAAATCCATAAAGCCAGACCTATTTTCATTGTTTTATGTCAGCTTATGGTAATGTCAGTCAGTTTGGCTACTATTACATAGGCCTATAACACATTGAATTTTTACTTTAGCTATGCTGATTGTGAATGTAAGTGATGCTCATCGGTAACGTTATCTGTACCAAGATAAAAGGCGACCTAGTTGTTGCATTCTTGAGCGGGGTAATTTTAAGTAGGCCTATCAAAGCAGTTAAGAATATATTAATGATCCTAGCGGATATGAAAAATTGTTCATATTTTAAATACTTCTGCTTATGAAGAACTATGCGTGATAAGAGTTTGAGGTAGTATATCAATTGCCGTGAGAAAATCGGGACCTTTCCTTTCATCTTTTGTTTTCCTCTATGTCCACCGAAGCGTTGGTTGGCATGATCAGTTGTGGACACGGATGCGTGCCTGAAAAATCAGTGCATTAAGAAAACAAGAAAACCTATTTATTGCCTTAAGGTTTGCAGAGCAGACTGCAGAAATTAGCAGATCGGCTACTCGTAGACAGCTAAAAATACAAGATCATCATCATAATGATAAATGAATTTAATGAAATATAGGCTATAATGTAGGAGTTGTGTTGGGCAGAGAGCTTTGACTTTTGCAAGTGCATAAGAAAACGATTAAGGGCGAGAACTGTAGCAGATCGGCTACTCGTAGGGGGGATAAAGGGAAAACTATAATGTAGGAGTTGTGTTGGGCAGAGAGTATTTTTTCAACGAGAGAATATGTTTATTACCACTTTATAGGCTAAATAAGCAGATATGTACAAATAATACTGAGCAATGATCTTGCAAACGGGACCTACATTTTACTGAGATGTTTTGAAATGTGTTTTCGACCCGGTGATTATCTGGCACTGATGAGTGTACAAACGCAATTGCAAGCAGTACCTTGGCAAACCGTCGTTCGAAGCCTAGAATTGTTGTTTTAGTTATATAGTTTTTCAAAGTATCTGTAGCAACATTAACATTATTTTTCCCAGACAAATAAGTAAACTAATGTCAAAGTTGGCCATAGGAGGTTTGAGCTTTCGGAAGACACCGCTTGGCTACACCAAACTTAAGTATCAACTCGGTAAAATTGAAAACCTTTTTTCGACACTAAAACTGTCACTTTTAGATCAACTGAAAATGTATGAATTTGTTTTTATTGATAAACGTTTAGTAAGTAACACAAATTTGAAACATTTACTGTTTAATCACTTGATTTTAAAAAAAAAACGGAAAACACGTTTGTCCTGTTTACTAGTAGTAACGTCGTTACTTGCGCGTTCGTTAGCCAGTTAGAATTACTTTTTCAGAATATGATCGGGTTGGTATGTTGTTGGCGAAAGAGCACTGAATCTAAATTGTATACAGTCCAACGTCAACATAATGGCATTGAAGCTAGCTAGCATTAGCCTGTTTTCCGCACAACATGGCATGGGAAGAAAGACAATCACTCATCAAGCCAGTAGTAACCAGCGTTGTTAGCTGTATAAAGTAGCTTGGTAGCTAACAACATACTATGTTCTTTGAGGTAAGAAAAAATACATATATATATATATACATATATCACGTTACCTGATTTGCTCATTATTCCGCATACCGGGTAAAGTTGTTCAGGTGTTCGTGTCCACGTTTCATTTCACTTCCTGTAGCTAGCGGGTCGGGTCGCTTGAGGAGCGGCGTTGTTCCAGTATGTATGAAATGGAGACCAAACGCCCACTTAGCAAGTTAAAGTTTACGTTATCAACACCTACCACCCACCACTGTTGGTAGTCTTGATCCTGTCTACGTGTGATAATGCGGAGTCTAGATAAAGACTTGCGTCGTACACCTCCGTTTCTTGATAACGTGTACTTTTGCTCCCCAAACACTTGCCAAAATTGCCTGAGAAACAAGAGGTACTGCATGTTACAGAAAGTCAACAAAGGGTGGCGTTGTTCCAGTATGTCTGAAATGTAGACCAAATGCCCAATTTTATCGCGTTGAACAGTTAAGTTGAGCGTGTTTTTGGATCCCAAGTGCTTTTCTGCCCATTTCACGCCATCAAGCGCTAGGATTGGCAAGGCGCCGATGCTCCCGTGTTCGAATCTTTTTTTGTTGTCTTTTTTTTAAATTTGTATGCCTATCTACGGCAGGGTATTCACACCAGGAAAAAAACAGATCAGTATTACGTTATAACGTAAAAAGTGTATTGTTATAACAATATGTTTTTCACGTTATAACATGGTAATTTCAAGTTTTATCGTGATAACTTTTTGTTATAACATAAAACGTTTTACATTATAGCTTGATAACTTATATTATTATAACGTGAAACGTTTCACATTAAAACGTGATAACCTATCAGACTGAGACATGGTGTAATTCTGCTGTTTTTGAGCATACAATAATGTACAAACAATAATTTATTAACAATAAATTGTATAATAATATTGTGATAAGTATGCGTACACTAAGAAGGATTTAAAAATACATGGGACTGAACAGAAGGAAGAATGAGTTCGCCCCTCCGTGATCTGCTGGAGGGACACGGAAGGCATGAGGCTGACCATGGTCACAAACTACACCATCAATGAGCCATATTCATCAATCCGTTCTCGCACACGTTACATTTACATTACAGCTTTTATCCGAAGCGAATTACAATGAAATTACAGGGGCAGCAGTATAATTTACGGGTTAAGTGCCTTGCTCAAGGCCCCACTATGGTGGTTTTCCCACTGCTTCCTCATTCAAACATGAGTTTCACGTTAGACCTAGTAGACTATAGTTAGCCTATCAGTTATCACGAAATATCAATATATCACATTATATCAATTTAATTTATCACGTTATGACGTGAAACGTTCAGCTGGTCATAGTACTATTACAGCAGCTACTCATCATCATCTTCATCCGCTTTGTCCGGGGTCGGGTCGCGGAGGTAGCAGTTCCAGCAGGGCATCCCAAACTTCCCTTTCCCGGGCCACATTTACCAGCTCTGACTGGGGGATTCCAAGGCGTTCCCAGGCCAGTGTGGAGATATAATACAGCAGCTACTCTTGTTGTAAATGATTACTGCTTATAAGGCATATAACAGTTACTCCCTTAATGGGGCCCAAATTGAGCGTGTTGCAGTTTACAAATACTTGGGAATTTCACTAGATGAAAAGTTATCATTTAGGAAGCAAGTGCTTGAACTCACAAAGAAGGTGAGGATCAGACTTGGAGCTCTATATAGAATAAGGTCATGCTTTTCACTTGAAAATAGAAAGACAGTTGTAAAATCTACTCTCCTGTCAATCATTGATTATGGTGATATTGTGTATTATTTTTAAAGTCCCTTGATGCTGTTTAGCACAGTGCTTTGCCTTTTTTAAATTGGGGATAGTTTTAGAACTCCTTGTACACTGTATACAAAAGTAGGATGGTCTTCTCTTAGTGATAGGAGAGAAAACATTCTCTTTTTTATTTACAAGGCACGACCTCTCCAGGGTGTACCCCGCCTCTCGCCCTGTGTCGGCTGGGATAGGCTCCAGCTCCCCCGCAACCCTGCATAGGATAAGCGGTATAGCTAATGGATGGATGGATTTACAAGGCACTCGTAAACGAATGCTTTTTTACTTCATTATTAAAACACAAATCCAGTAGTCATAGGACACTCTCACAGGACTTTATCACCCTGAAAGCCACAATGTGAACACAGAACTAAGTAAATCAGCTTTCAGTTTTTTTGTCTTGGATAAATGGAACAAGACAGGAACAGGAATTGAAATTAGAGCAGTTTGTTTCTGTTGAACAATTTAAACTTTTACTGGAGGATTTGGGAGCTGAAGAGTGTTCTTATTTTGGTTGAAACTTAAAGATTGTACTGTATGTAAATACTGTGTAGTTCATTTTTTATAGTTATTTTTGCTTATTATTTTTATATAATTTTTTTGTAATTTATGTATTCTGCCATATGTATGGCCATAACGAACACCATGTTCGAACATAAGGATGCTCATAAGTGTACCTGGTACCAGAGCACCCTAGGCAGAAGGTCGATGATCAATTTTGTTATCGTATCATCGGACCTGAGGCCATATGTTTTGGACACTCGGGTGAAGAGGGGGGCAGAGCTGTCAACTGATCACCATCTGGTGGTGAGTTGGGTCAGGTGGCGGGGGAAGCCTCTGGACAGACCTGGTAAGCCCAAGCGTGTAGTGCGGGTGAACTGGGAACGTCTGGAGGAGTCCCCGGTCCGGGAGGCCTTCAACTCACACCTCCGGCGGGGCGTCTCTGGCATCCCTGTGGAGGCTGGGGGCATTGAACCGGAGTGGGCGATGTTCAAAGCCTCCATTGCTAAAGCTGCGTCTGAGAGTTGTGGTCTCAAAGTCTTAGGTGCCTCAAGGGGCGGTAACCCTCGAACATCCTGGTGGACACTGGTGGTCAGGGTAGCCGTCCGATTGAAGAAGGAGGCCTTCCGGGACATGCTGTCCCGGGCGACTCCGGAGGCAGTTGCAAGGTACCGACAGGCCCGAAGGACTGCAGCCTCGGCCGTGGCAGAAGCAAAGCAGCGGGTGTGGGAGGAGTTCGGAGAAACCATGGAGAAGGACTTTCGGCTGGCGCCAAAGCGGTTCTGGAAGACCATCCGACACCTCAGGAGGGGAAAGCAGGGAACCATTCAAGCTGTATACAGTAAGGATGGGACGTTGTTGACCTCAACTGACAAGGTGATTGGGAGGTGGAAGGAGCACTTTGAGGAACTCCTGAACCCGACAAACCCACCCTACATAGTAGAGACAGGGCTGGAGGATGATGGGGGATCAGCATCAATCTCCCTGGCGGAGGTCACTGAGGTAGTCAAACAACTCCACAGTGGCAAAGCCCCAGGGGTTGATGAGATTCGCCCAGAAATGCTGAAGGCTCTGGGTGTTGAGGGACTGTCATGGATGACACGTCTTATCAACATTGCGTGGAAGTCGGGGACAGTACCTAAGGAGTGGCAGACCGGGGTGGTGGTTCCCCCTGTTCAAAAAGGGGGACCGGAGAGTGTGTGCCAACTACAGAGGCATCACATTACTCAGCCTCCCCGGGAAAGTATACTCCAGGGTGCTGGAAAGGAGGGTTCGACCGATAGTCGAACCTCGGATTGAGGAGGAACAATGCGGTTTCCGGCCTGGTCGTGGAACAACGGACCAGCTTTTACCCTCGCGAGGATCTTTGAGGGGGCCTGGGAGTATGCCAATCCGGTCTACACGTGTTTTGTGGATTTGGAGAAGGCGTATGATCGGGTTCCCCGGGAGATACTGTGGGAGGTGCTGCGAGAGTATGGGGTGAGGGGGTCTCTACTCAGGGCCATCCAATCTCTGTACTCCCAAAGCGAGAGCTGTGTCCGGGTCTTCGGCAGTAAGTCGGACTCGTTTCCGGTGAGGGTTGGCCTCCTCCAAGGCTGCGCTTTGTCACCTATCCTGTTTGTGGTATTCATGGACAGGATCTCACGGCGTAGCCGCGGGGAGGGGGGCTGCGGGTTGGTGGGCAGAGGATTGCATCACTGCTTTTTGCAGATGATGTTGTCCTGATGGCATCATCAGTCTGCGACCTGCAGCACTCATTGGATCGGTTCGCAGCCGAGTGTGAAGCGGCTGGGATGAGGATCAGCCCCTCCAAATCTGAGGCCATGGTTCTCAGCAGGAAACCGATGGATTGTCTACTCCAGGTAGGGACTTGAGTCTTTACCCCAAGTGAAGGAGTTCAAGTATCTTGGGGTCTTGTTCTCGAGTGAGGGTAAAATGGAACGAGAGATGGGCCGGAGAATTGGAGCAGGGGGTGCGGTGTTGCAGTCGCTCTATCGCACCGTTGTGACGAAGAGAGAGCTGAGCCAGAAGGCAAAGCTCTCAATCTACCGGTCTATCTTCGTTCCTACTCTCACCTATGGTCATGAAGCGTGGGTCATGACCGAAAGAACGAGATCGCGGATACAAGCGGCGGAAATGAGTTTCCTCCGGAGGGTGGCTGGCATCTCCCTTCGGGATAGGGTGAGAAGTTCAGCCATTCGTGAGGGACTCTGAGTAGAGGCGCTGCTTCTTTGCGTAGAAAGGAGCCAGTTGAGGTGGTTCGGGCATCTAGTAAGGATGCCACCTGGCCGCCTCCCTAGGGAGGTGTTCCAGGCACGTCCAGCTGGGCGGAGGCCGCGGGGCAGACCTAGGACCAGGTGGAGGGATTATATCTCCACACTGGCCTGGGAATGCCTTGGAACGCCTTGGAATCCCCCAGTCAGAGCTGGTTAATGTGGCCCGGGAAAGGGAAGTTTGGGATGCCCTGCTTGAACTGCTACCTCCGCGACCCGACCCCGGACAAAGCGGATGACGATGATGATGATGATGTATTCTGCCTTTACAGTTTTTTTTATAGTCGCTAACATGCTTTTGTCCAATCTGTAGTCACATTTTCAAACTCTGAACACAATAAGCACAACATTCACTTTTGTGGACTACACCATTAGCACAATCCGTGTTGTTTTCACGCAAGATACAATTAATTAACACGTTTTTAAAATGCTTAAATATTATTTACATACAAGTTCACCCAATTCCATAATGATGGATCTTTCTTGACTTATTTTCAAATGATTTCACACCGTGCCAAAAATTAAAGCACAATGTTCAAAACATTAAATACAATATAAATCCTGTACTTCTGCAACAACAGAAAGTTGAAAAGCTATATTGAAACATCTGATAAGCATTTTGGAATGAACATAGCATTGTAATATTGGGAAATAGCTGATTTACTGTAAGTTGTGTAAAGTAAACCATCCACATCTGAGTCCAAATACCAATAAAATACATAGCCAGGTTACTAAAGTTATTTCAATTACACGGATATACACAGTAAAAAGGGGATTTTTTTTTTATAGATTTTGTTCAATGTGGATACAGAGCAAGACAAAAGAGAGGTGATGGAAAAATAATGTCTGGACAATGGAGAGGAATAGTAGGATGAGAGAGATCACCAGGGAGAGGACTAGCTGGATCCGGCAGAGGAGAATTGGAGGACAATGGAGAAGGAGAGGTAGGTGCGAGGAGTAACAATGTGTGGTGGTGTTAATGTATAGTAGGAGCTGTTGTCCCTGTATATAATCTAAGAGCCACGATCGTGTAATACAGTAAACCATGGTATATCACTGAGAGAGGCTAGTGAAAGAGTTCAGCCTACTGTAATATCAGACAGTCAACTGTGGCTTCCATTATCCAGAGTTTTCAAAAAAACTACGTCGCAGATAAGTAATGCATAAATGTCATCTATCTGTTGCTTTGTCTCAGTAACTGTTGGCCACCAGTCTCAATGCAAATACGTGTGTGGAATGTACATGTATGTGTATTTTTGTTCCTTTAAAGAACCTTTTTGTTGCTCGCTGTCAGCAATTTCATGTTGCTACAGTAATAATGTATTTACAGTAGCGAAACTTACATTCTTCTTCTTTACTGTAGGCTTACATTCTATAAAGTAAAGATGACACATTCACTGTTAGATAGTATGTGCCAAAAATTCACACATTTGACACTCAAAAAATGTGCAGTGGTTCACAGTAAAAGGAAACTGTATTATAAAAAGCTTTGAAATTAATACTTTGTACTGTATGCAGGTAGAACTGAAACATGAAAAGTAATTATGTTTTTGTAATGCCCTCAAATGTTAGTATTTTGAAGGTCGTTGTGTTATGATGGACTACATGTTTCTCTTGGATTGAAAACGTGCTATAGTGTTTTGACAACAATATTTGATTTTGAATCTGGTTTGCTGTGTTTTGACAGAGTTAGTGTATGTGGACAAAGTTCTTTTGCATTTTGAAATGTAGAGTCTGAATTTAATTAACAAAATGTGGTTTTGAGCGGAAAATGTAGTACTGAGCTAATTGTGTGATGTAGATGTGTTGCTGTGTTAAGAGTTTAGAAAAAATATGTTTAGTATAGGTCAACGCTTGTTGTTGATTGTAAAAAAACTGTAAACAGGGCACAGCTGGAAAAGAGACCTGGTCTCAGTTGGTTAACCCTGTATAAATAAAATAAATAATAATAATAATGATTATGTCACTGTAATAACTAATATGGTAATCAATAAACAATAATTATGGAAATCATATATAGAATGTATGATAATTTCAACACTTCTTTTGCCAGTTTAGAAGGAATTAATCTAACTATACATTTAAAAATGCAAGCAACGGTATATGCCAATTTTGCCATAAGCCTATGATTTGTATTATTGTTTAAGAGCTACTAATGCATGCAATAATATTAGAAGTTCTGGAGAGTGTCAACGTGGCCCCTCTTTATGTTGACGTAGACAACATCTTCATCGGTTACACACTCATATGGGTTGCTCACCCCTTCATCCTATACAGGAAATAAGATCGAAGCTGTGAAAAACAAAACCACTTCCATCACTTCAGTCCTCAGCATCCAGAGTGACTTAATACGATAACTTCGTACCTCCATGTTGACATATATCTGATTATTTGTGGGTAAGTTTGAATAGGATGCATCATCTGATTTCCTTTGCTCCTTCCTGAAAGCAGATTGTGAAAACCTTTTTCAACAACTTAATAGTGAACAATAAATTCAATAGCAGTTATAATAAATGGTAAAAAGGTAAATAATAAACTGTTACCTAGTTCTAGAAACATAGACGTACAAGCTTTTGATGTGTCAGTGAGTCTACTGTACCGTTTCTGTGAAGAACCTTTGCAAAAGTCAGTAGCTTTGCCTTCACTTATATTCTGAACAGTAGGTTGATCATCACTCCTCATATTGCTAAAAACATTATATTAAAATTATTACACGAATAACGATTTTATCAGAGCTTAAAGTAACACACACACACTTGACCTACCATTGTCTTGTCAATCTCCAGGTTGCTAATAATATCACTGCCATAACCAGTACAACAATGACAATGGTAATGTATGACATCATCTTGCCTATGAAAATAGAAACTATATTTCAGAATTGAGTTATAGTTATTGGGAGAAGCACAGTATAGACCCTTAGAGAGTAACCAGGACGTCCCAAGTAGACCTGGTCACAGACTGTTTAAGATTTTGTGAGTGTGGCAGAATGGGATGACGGGGAATCGTACATTCTACGTTTTGCTGACATAAAAATTCACTTTTTGTGAAGTTTTTTGGTTGCAGATACACTATCCTCAATGATGTAGTTTCAGCCACTGTTTGGCCATTCATGTCAAATGTGGAACAGAATCTTGGTAAAACTATTTTTTAAAGCTGTATAGTTGTTTCACACTTAGTTACATCTAGATTAATCGTTTTTCAGCAGAAAAAACTAATGATTTTGGTGTCTGGTTACTTTAAAAAATAAAATGACTGTGCAAAGTCAGGCCTCTTTATCCTCTTACCCTGTATTGGTAAAATTAGTTGAAAAGTTGCATTGCCCAGGGGGTTGCTGGCTTGGCAAAGAATACTTTCTGAGGAACTTAAATCTCCTTGCAGAGTGGCAATGGCAACAGAAATATGTCTCTCCAGCTTTGTACTTGCCACAATCTTATCAGGCAGTGACCACTGTACTGTACATGGTGGCCAGGACTCCACAATACACATGCAGTAGACTGTAGATAAATCTGATGAGCAGGCAGAGCCCACCTTGATCTCTGGGGGGTCTGCATAGAAATATTTGGAGAAAATTAAGTATGACTTAAAGGTATTAGGATCATGAATCTCTTTATCAAAAAAATTGGCTATGAATGTAAACTTTTCAGTTCATCACTGGTCAGGATAATATAGCTGTATACTTACAAAGTACATTGAGCTGCACTAGGCTGGAGTTTCCTTGGCCCTCTGTGTTTATGGCAGTGCAATACAAGGCTTCTGTGTGTGTAGCAATGTTGGCCAGCCTGTAGGTCTGTCCACTGGCTTGTAGAACTTTGCTCCAGCTGTGCCACTGGTAGGTGTGGGCAGCAGGGTTACTGTCACTGGAGCATCTGAACTCCACAGTGTCTCCCTCTTTCACATTATTATTATAGTCCACTGTTACATGAACTGGCGCATCTGCAGGTACAGTAAGACATCAACATTCAAGTAGTTTGTTAACTTAAAAATAGATATGTTGTTTAAATAAAAATAGGAAAGAACAATGGATTTACAATTGTATTCATAGGTTCTCGTATTTCAATGTATTTATTATGTGGCCTTAATACATTTTTTTATTTTCACCTTAATTTAACCAAGATCACAGATTTGGACTAAACATCTGTTTTCTGGAGATACCTGAGGTAACGGACACCTGCAATTGGGTATTCCAGCAATACAAGTTGTAAAGATGGATTGGAGGCTTTATAAATAAAAAATACCAACAAAAAAAGGTCAAAATTTGTCAAATCTAAATTTGTTTCCGATGTTGTCTTTTTCTTCAGTATCCATTAATACTACAAAAATGACAGAAAATGTTTTTTATATAGTCTCTATAATGTGTCGTGTTATAAACATTTGTTATAAAATAGTTTTTCCTGCATATAACTGACACTGACTGGTTCTGACATACAATGCAAAGCTAAAGCATAATTACATTTGATTTCTATATATAATATGGAGTCCAAAAAGAAAATCGTAGAACAATTAAGAGTATATTATATAAACTACTCAAAAAGCAAAGCGATTAATTATCAATGGTAGATCTATATTAATTATTATGGCATGATTGATTATCAATAGCAATACATATTATTGAGTATCCAACTATGGGCAAAACTTACATATCACATAAAGAGTCTTCCAGATCTTTACAGTTTGCTCTCCCCTGTATACCGCAGAACATTCCAGAAGAGTGTTGTGGTCTGTGATGCAGGGCATAAAACACGGAGAGGAGGTCATCGCCCACTGGCCCTTAGTTAGCTTTTTTGATTGGATTGTTGCAGTTCCAGAGTGACTCCAGATGATGTGAGGGGGCATGGCGGGACATGAGTGCAACACAGAGCAGGATGCAGTCTCCATCTCACCCAGTCTCACTTCCCTTTTCACAGACAAAGAGGGAGGCTCTGGAGAGCTTTTAATCAAACAGAAAAAAGTAACATTTAATCTGGATATCATTCATATTATATTATAGTATATTATATTATTGTTAGAGAATATATTTTTTGTCTACTTACTGCTTATTTCAATCGAGACTCTGTTGTGGATGTAGGAAAACTTATTGTGGTCTTCAATTTCAATTCTAAAATAAAATGGTCCTCTGTCACTTGGGCGAATTCGATCAATTATCAATGAACAGTTCCTCTTTATGTCCCCAACTAACTCTGTGCGATATCTGTAGTCCTCTATTATTTTGGAGACGTCCGGGTGGTAAATTATATGATTGGACTCATCTGCCCAAATTCCAGTAAATTTTGAAGACTTCTTCTCAGGCTTTGGATAGTTGTACATACAAGGAATCACGACACATGATCCCACAAGGCCCGAGACTGAACTTGGCACCTCAATAGTCCAAGATGAGGCATCCTTTTTCATCACTGAAAAATTATTCAAAAGGTCAGCACATTTTGATCACTGATTTTGAAGATTTTGAACAATCTTTGGTGAAAGGATGATCAGATTATATCTACGATTTGCAAAAACTATTGAACACAATGGTTTTGTTTCTAAATTAAAAGGCCACACATTTTCTTTCTGTTTTACTTTACCTTTAAGGGATAGACAAAGAGAGAAGAAAGTCCATGACCATTTCATTGTAGTCATCTTGATTATTCAGCGCTGTATCCACTGATAAATCAGTTAATCAGTCTTCTAAGATAATATTAATAACATCAAAGTAGTATTGGTAATTTTCTATGGTGTTGAATAGAAATCTCAGATAATAATATTGTTATGCATTTTTGTTATAGCATTTTTAAAATGGGAAAATAAGTTGAAAACTAACCTTGTTGTCATCCCCTGTCCTGGATTGTTGACATTTACTTGTAAATGAATTGCAGCTCACACTTCCTATTTTATATAGAGCTGTGTGATGTCTTTATTTTTGAAATGTTTTACTTCTCTAAATTTATTTTGAGATGGCCTAACTTCTATATATTAGGATTTTCATAAAAATCTATTCTTACTTACTGATTTTCTTGGGAAATAAAAAAAAACAACATTGTTCTATAACGCCCCTTCTTCTCACTATTATTTATGGTGGAAAAAATAGAGAAATGTGTTGCTGTCCTTGTATCGATTGACCTTTAGAGTCTTTTGTATCTGATCTTCTTTTTTGCTTCCCTAGATCTTTTTGTAAGTGTTTCTTATGTAGGGCTGAAATAAAGGTATTCGTTCAACCTGCACCTGAATCTGTCTGTCAATGCATCCATTACACCAAGACAATTATCCAAGCTAATGAGACATATTTCTTTTTCTTCTATTACCTACCCTTACAAAGAACAGTGTAAAAATGAATTAATTATAGCACTTATGACTTTAGCAGTAGTTGTGAAAATATTACAAAACTTCCCTCTCTGTACAGGATCTGGCATCTGGTATCCCACGAGGGGATTGATATCAATGTTATGATTGTAAGTCCAATAATGAGTTAATTAAGTAAGTAGATGGTAAATGTAGATTAGCTTAACACAGTGACTGTACACCAGTAGATGTTTGCATTACTTGTACAGTGCTGTCAATATTATCCAACCACATACTAGCTGGAAAATTCGGAGCTATGAACATTCCACATTCTCTTATTAAATGGACTCTTCATTATCTGACTAACTGTCAGTCCTCAGTTTTGTTAAATTGCAAAACCAGACTTATAGTATCCAACACAGGGGCATCCCAATGAACAGTTCTATTGCCTCTACAAGCAAACACATTTTGTATTTCTCCATTTCTTAGATATAATTAATTGCTCTTTCAGATGGGCTGAGGGCAGGTGAGCATAACAGATACAAATAGTACTACAGAGTAATAGTAACATATACTAAAACTACTAATAGCCCAATGTAACAGACACGCACACAATACATTTTGGTTACTCATTTATCATAGTCCATCCATCCATTAGCTATACCTTCGGTCAGGTTGGGATTGAACCCAGTACCTTCTTGTTGTGAGGCAACAGTGCTGACCACTGAGCCACCGTGCTGCCCGTAGTACTTAATCATAGTACTTGAGTAAAAACTATGGTTACAATAAGCATTTATAATTCATTTGCTGTTTGAATGGTATGTAATTTCCATTTTATGGATGCCTGAATACAAAAAGAAACGCTAAAAAAGCAACCACTAATATCAAGCTGACATGCCAACGAGAAGGTGTTTATTCCTCGAAAACATTGTTTTCATGTTTTGTTTTCCAATTACCCTAAGAGGTCACAGTGCTACCATGTACTTGACAGAGCATATCCGTGACTAGGAGTCACATGTATAGAGATATTAATATCCTGGAAAATATTCCTTAAAAATCTGTCCTTCATTCTAGCTTTGTGTAACCAGGTCCATCTGGTTGATTTTTCTTTCCATACAGTCCTTCTAACCACTTCAAGTTTGATTATCATAGTATAGTTTACCTAAATAAACTATTTACACTAATTTCAGTAACTGGTGAACATTTATTTGCACTTACGGGATTTGGTCTATCATTTCAACCTTGTTTGTACCCCGGTCTGTATCTGGTGTTTTAGAAAATTCACTGAAAGCATTTCCTTATCAAAGTGGTCTTTCCTTAATTCAGAGATTAGATCAAGGGGGTGGCTATTTTATGTTGGTGAAATTGTGGTTTGTTTAATTTAAAGAAATTAATAAATTAAATGTATTCCTTGTTTATATCTTGTGACACATTTTGTTCATTTACTTTTAGAGTAAATAAAAGGTGATATTCTAAAATAAAGTGAGTAAAACTAGTTAGTCTAATCTTAAATTGTTTAATGTATTTATATACAACTGAGACACACCAAAGGGAAGAACAACATATGATGAAAGTAGACAGCTTTCAATAACAAAACATTTGGCAAAAAGAGAAGAATTATGACAAATTTGCAGCTCAACCGTTTTGAATTGTTTACCTTACAATTGTTCATAATTCAATTGCTCAAACAATTCTAGACTTCAGCATCAGAAAAAGACTTCTCCTTGCTTCGATTGGTGAGGCCTGATTGGGTGTATGTGTTAGACCGGGAAACCTCTTCAGTAAAGGCATTTTCCAGAACCTTCAATATGGACTTACGAACTTTGTCCTTGAAGTCCTGACCCATGAAGACATAAAGTAAGGGATTTAGGCAGCTGTTAAGAAAAGCCAAGCTGGTTGCTATAGGCACTCCAATAGTGGTCACATGGTCTAATGTAATGTTGAACTCAGCAGCCATGTGGTTCACCATCTCAATCAGAACCATGACGTGGAATGGAACCCAGCACAGAAAAAATGCTGTAATAACTGCAGCAATGATTTTAAAAGGGCGGTCTGAGTGACTGGCCAGGGAGCGGTTACTTTTCAGTCTATGGATAATAACTCCATAGCAGGAAACAATGATGGTGAAGGGGATAACAAATCCCACAAGAAATCGGGTGAGGGTCATTGCCTGATGACGAAATTGGCGGAGACCGTCATCAGATAAGGCAAAGTTATTGAAGCAGTTTATAATTTCTTCGTCCCTGTAAGATGCCCCAATATCTCTGAAGATAAAGTAGGGAGAGCTGAGGACCAGAGCTAAAAGCCAAACGCCCAAACTCACACAGGATGCTTTGCGCACACTTCGATGGTTCTGAGCCCAAACTGGCCGCACCACAGACACACACCTGTCTGCACTGATGACAACAAGAATATATACGCTTGCATACATGTTGAGGACACTGACGGTACTGTTGAGCTTGCACATAAACTTGCCAAATGGCCAGTGGAAGTCCATAGCCGTGTAAGTCACACTCAGAGGCAAAAAGGCTGTGAAGAGGAAATCAGCAACAGCAAGGTTGAGGAACCAAACTGTATTGACTGTTTTTTTCATTTTGAATCCTGTGACCCAGATTACCACTCCATTTCCCAGAACCCCAAGCACAAAAGCCAGACAGTACACAATGAGAGACATTATGTTGAGAGACTGCCTAAGCTCGGCATACTCGTCCTTGTAGTCCTCGTACTCATCTGTTGTGTTACCAAAAGATGAATAATTTCCAAGAGTCCGGAATGTCGAGTTGATAGAATCCAAAGGAGCACTGGTCATAAACTCCATCATTGTCCTTGGACCTGAAATGTCTAAATAAATAAAAGGAAAATCAAGTCAGCTATTTTAATTCAATATTGAAATAGTATTTTTTCTTCTTCTTTTGCATTATATTTGCTTTATTGGTTCTGTTGTTCTTCTTCTTATCCTCAAGAGGTCGCAAATAAACTATTAACCCACACATTTCCCTACAAAGGCGCCAGATTACGAATGCCTATATGGTCCAGACTGGTTTAGCAATTTTTCATGGTCTAACATTTTCAGAGGAATATTTTTGCTAAATTGAAGGATAATCAAGAGAACATATATTTTTCAGTATATCACAAAAATGATCCTATTTCTACCTAACATTGCTGATATCCCAACCTTTGGCATTTGGCCTTTTTTTATGTTTACGTAATTTCCAGGAATTTAAGGGTAAAAATGCACTGAAAACTAGATTAAACAATTGCAGGCATATCGGCAGGTAGCAAGTAGGCCTAAACATATTGATACTTTAGCATTTAATTTACCAGAAATTATTATTTTAATTTGTTTGAACTCCTTCACTAGCCTACGCCATTAAGTTTCCAAAGATTAAATGTTAAATGTTAAAGGTCAAATGCACCGTACCTTTGAAAAAGAGTTTTTCCGATAGCGGACAGATTAACGATGCTGACACACCAGGCTTGCCTTGAGCACATTAGGGTTCAGAATGCGGACTTGCAGAGGAGACCAGACTTTCTTGAAGGCACTATCGAAACGAGTGACGTCAGTTATACTTTCTGGGCTTTATGAATAATGTAGGCTATGGCATTTCGTCAGTGACGGTATGATCATAGTCTTTCCAAGTTTGGCTAATGTAACACAATTTGCTGTGCGGTTTACATTTCAATATACACAGAATAGGATGTTATAATATCCATTATGCCATACTTCAAGATGAGCACTTCAAAAGACAATATTTTAGAATGGACTTGGGTTGAGAGCAGATATGTCATTGGGGTTTTCAAGTGGGCACCCTCCATTCCGGACGTTTCGTTAGTTTGAGCCCACGACACCTCCAGAATACAAACCCAACTAAATTAACGATGACCACTGTTCTGATTACAGTAAACACATTTGGCATAATACAAATTTTTTGCACTGCACTTTTTCTTATTCTTTTCCTTTTTTTTTTTTTTTTTTAAGTTACTACTACAAAGTTTAGACCAACCCTTTCCATATTTTGAGGTTTGGATGGGTGTCCAGATAATTTGGTTTATTCTATGATATCAACACCGATTATATGGGTAACTAGCTTGTAACTAAGGAAAAATGTAGAGTTTGATAATACTCTAGACCTCAGCATCAGAAAATGTGTTCTCCTTGCTGCTGGTGATGCAGTATTGGGTGTATGTGGGAATCTTGCTGTTGGTTTTTAGGGAAGCATCATAATACAAGAGTTAAACCTACACAGCTAGCATCCAAACATTATAACCAAGCTTAAACACATCACAAAAACACTTGGTGCTCTATATTATGTCAAATTTTAAGCAAGGATGACAATTTCACTTGGTACACTCCTCTGGTAGTAACTAAGTTCTTCTTAACCTAAAGGCTAAGAATATAGGGAGTCATTTTGAGGCCACATCCTGCCCATGCCTGGAAGGTTTGCTTGTGCAATGTGTTTTCCTCTTTGTGGGGTGAGCTCATGTTTGCTTGAGGTTGTGTGTAATTGCCTGAGTTGAAGGTTTGAATGAGCATCTGGCCCGTACATATTTTTAGTGTCCCTGTCCTTCCTCTTCACAACATGTGACAAGAAGGCAGAGCCTTTGTCAGCATTAAGACGTTAGTTTTCAGCAAAATTACAGTTACTCCCTCTGTTGTTGCCACTGAACATGAAACTAAAATACCTTTACAGATTATGTTACTGCATTACAGAACTAAACATTACATTCAACAATTCAATGTAATCTACTCATGGATGGAATGTTAGTGCATGAATCCATTAGAAATAAAGATAGGAAAATAACGTACAGTATATTCAGTAAGCTAATAACTTGTGCCTAATGTCCATGCGTGGCCCAGCCAAAAAGATACAATCCAAAGGGGAGAAAATAACTTTGGATTTGCAATTCCACCCACCTGTGCCTCGTCGCTGTTCATTATACATCCACACTAAACATCTGTGTATCTTTTCATCAAGTTAGTATTTTCATGTGCATCAAGTTAAATATGTAATTATTTGTAGTCAAGACATTGTTGGGACTCAAGTGGACTTTAAAATTGGGCTCTGAAGAACTCAACTCTTCTAAAATGTGCAGTAGGTTGCTGAGACTTATAGAGTTAGATCTAAAACTGAATAATTGTATTAATTTAATTTCTGAGATTGTTTACCCTACATTTTTGTTAACCACTTAAAACCAGACCTACAATGTTAGTGTCTGTAAATACCAAAAGCAATTCTTAATTATACACTTTGTACATGACAGAAACATAATCCAATTCAAATTCCTTTAACAAGAATACTTTCTCACAATTGAAGCTGAAGGAACTTGCTCAACCTAACACTAAATCTTTAGCCAATGTACACACCATACAGGAACTGTAGCCTGCCAATAGTCCAGATGTGAGGGGGAGGAAAGTTAAAGCCCCAAGTGATGTATTGGATGTGAGTGTGTGTGTGCGTGTGTCTTACATGCTAGGGAAACATTTACTGAAGTTCAGAGCAACACCCTGATTTGTGTGGAAAGAATCATACCTTATATTATTGCCTCTGTATTTGATGCATACATTTTCAACATCTGAACACTTCCCCACATGAGAGATACTTTACTCAGATGCAAAAAATAACATGCCAAATAAAGGAAGCAGTTCAAAGCAATGGTGCCAATTGGTTGATATGGTTTCTCTACTGAAGTAATTAAATACACAGCTACAGTAGCTTTGAAGGATGTGCCTGTCTAAACTCGGGACTGGTTTAATACAATTGTTATTACTATTCCGTTTTATACTGAATGCGGAAAATAAGTCAGATGTGTTGTTTTGCAGTCATTCTGTGAGGCTATACTGAAAGCAGTTCAAAAATATTGGTGTCTGGAATGAGTATTCATAGTTATCCCTAGGCTATAGTTTGAGGGAAGCTTTCACAGACCAAGTCTTGCCATACTTATAATTAGTGTGTGCTACGCAAATACACATTTGGGCGTGTAAAACAACCAGTGGGAGTTTAGGGGAATTTAGTTTCTGTGGAGGATAGAGAGGTTGGGGCCACACTCTGAGGTTAAGGGGCTTATTATTCACTGCAGCAAAGCGAGGGTGTGTCATGGGCCAAAGAGGATCTTGCTAAATACACACACTGACTTTGGAGAATCAAAAATCGTATGACATAGCTCAGAGTTATGACGTCATAGTGTGATTCAAGCAACCTTTTTAGACCTTATGAAGAAGATTTATATTGATTTATATTATATTCTTGCTTATCTGAATCTCTGTCTCCATTTTGTGGTGCACACAATAAAATGGTGATTTATTGGAACCTCTGGGGTCTTTGCATGTCTGATCCTAAATGAACAAGATAGTGGAGGCAGTGGGGATAATCCTAATCCACAAACCAGAGGAGTTTGTTGATCTTGTTGTGGCGCTGACTGGAAATCAAGTCCTTGTGTGATGGGTGTGAATAGGTCAGGAATTTTGTTTTGAAATCAAAGGGATGCGTACTGCTCTCCCATCAATGCCACAACCACGGTATTGCCTATTCTTTACTTACCCCACTTGGAACCTCAATAACCTAAACCACTTCCTTATATTTGTCCTCTTTCTCAACCACATCACATTCCCCGCGGGCAGCTGTGAGGGATATAAATGATCAGACTGGGCACAGCTAGTCTGTAAACATGCCAGGCTGTGCACATGTCCCACAGATCTATGGCACAAGGCTCTCTCTGTCTACCACAGTATATTTTGTCTTTCAGTGGAAGCGGATGAGTGAGAACGGGGCTGGTAAAAGTGTGAGCTCCACATGATGAACAGAATGAGACTTGTTGTCCCTCATTGATCTATGGCTGGGGAAGGAAGCAGTGTGTATTTCAAGGAAAATGTAAAAATGTGAGCAGGCAGTGGCCGCCATATGTCATAACCTTGGTCTGCATAAGAAACGGCTAAGAAATTCTTGTCTTTCTCTATTCTGCTCATTCACAACATCTACAAAAAGCCATTTTGCATGGTCCCGGTAGATGTGCATCTGTGTAACATATGGTCTAGTAGTGTATTTTACAACTCTCTGGAAAGGTTCATTTTCCCTTTGGTCACATGCTCAAACAAGATACAACATTTGATATATGACAAGCTCAGTCACTTACGCCATATTTTTGAAACAAAACTTTTAAGTGACCATTGATTTTGTCTTTACAGTTGATTTTAACTTTACAGTAAGACTTTGTCAAACTCCTGCCCCATTTTTGTTCTCTCTCGTTCTCGACCAGTCTACAAACATGTTTTACAAAGCTGGAGAAAGTATAGGATGACAGATTTCTTCGATCTATGTAGTACATAACATTCTTTAAAAAAACATCCGTAACTTTATGAGTAAAGTAAACTTTTCACTGATATATAGTACTCAATAATGTCAAGGGAAGAATGTGCCTGTGCTTGATGAGTGTGCATCATGTTTAAGCCCTAATCACAGGGTTTGGTTAAATGCACCCTTACGTTTAAATGTTTTCTGTCTAGTGCTGTTCAACACTTTAACTGAAGCATGAGTAATGCTGGAGTCTTTTACCTCCCAACTCAAAATTCTTGCAAAATTTTACGTTGAATTTGATGTAGCAATTTCAAATATTATAAATTGTCCCTTAATTGTGAGCAGATAAGAAACCAGTTTATCTTACTTGCGTAGTGACAATGCACAAACTTGCATAATGTATAACATTTCTTATTCAAAATGTGTCTACCTACGTATGTCAAACACAGAAGACCACAAACAAATTTTACCAGTTTGTGTTTTACTTTAACACATAGGCCTAACATTTTGTGCAAAGTCACATAAAGGAGGTGTTACGTAAACGAAAGGACATGGAAATGTACAGTTGCACAAGATGTTACCACAATTATTCAAGCTAGTACAAAATGCTACAGCATGTCTTGTATCACAAAACACTATATATACATAAAGTATATATACAGTATATATACAGTATATATATATACACATATATAGAAGCTTATATACATAGAATATATATATATATATATTCATACATAGTATACATATATACTAATTGACTATTTGGCAAGTGCCAGTTTTAAACACATGGATTGATCAAGGGTGTCCTCGGGAAAAGTAACATATGTTTTCCAGGTATTTAGTGCAGGATAACATTTGATGGAGGGAAGGACCTTGAGAGAACTATGATAAGAAAACAAAAATAGATAACATTTTGAATTTTTGGACAAATGAACCATACCATTCTAAATGATTGAAAGCATGAAGCTTCTTCTCTTTGTGATGCTTATTGGAGGGACAGGTATGAGAAAATAAATGCATTATTAACAGATGGCAAAATTAAGAAATACTGCCATCCATTGCAATAGAAATGTATGCTAACTTGAGATGTTTTTCCTTTGCTCTATTTTGGATCAATTTAAGTTGCCCTAGAGGAGGATGAAAAGATTGTTGGAGGGTATGAGTGCCAAGCGAACTCCGTGCCGTACCAAGTCTCCCTGTTCACAGGGTATAATTTCTGCGGAGGCACTCTTCTATCCAGTGAATGGGTGCTCTCTGCTGCACATTGCAAAACAAAGTAAGAGAGTGTTTTACATTGTTGTGTACATATTATGCTGCAAATACAAATATGTATTGTTTCAATCTAAAATATTCAAAATACTGTAAAATATATTGAAAAAGGTTAGATTTCTATCAAGTAAAATCTTGAATATATTTACTGGAATGTAAGTTTTTATTCAAACCTAACTGCTAGATTTTTCATAAAAATTTTACCCTCTCCAGTTCCCCCGTAGAGGTTCGACTAGGAGAACACAACATTTGGGAGACTGATGGAACTGAGCAAACCATCATGTCTGCCGAATTCATCCGCCATCCTGAGTACAACTCCAGAACTCAGGACAGTGACATTATGCTGATCAAACTGAGTCAACCAGCTAAGCTCAACAGCTATATTAGCCCTGCTACCATTCCCACTCAGTGTGCCCATGAGGGAGTAATGTGCCACATCTCTGGTTGGGGGAGCCTCCGTCCTAGCAATGATGGCTGTGAGTGGTTGGTAGAGTGTGTACAGTGCATCCGGAAAGTATTCATACCCCTTCACTTTTTTCACATTTTATTATGTTACAGCCTAATTCCAAAATGGATTAAATTAAAACATTTTCAACATTCTACACACAATGCCGCATAATGACAAAGTGAAAAAAGTATTTTTGAATTTTTTGCAAATGTATTAAAAATAAAAAATAAAAAATATCACATGTACATAAGTATTCACACCCTTTACTCAATACTTTGTTGAAGCACCTTTGGCAGCAATTACAGCCTCAAGTCTTCTTGAGTATGATGCTACAAGCTTGGCACACCTATTTTGGGGCAGTTTCTCCAATTCTTCTTTGCAGATCGTCTCAAGCTCCATAAGGTTGGATGGGGAGCGTCGGTGCACAGCCATTTTCAGATTTCTCCAAAGATGTTCAATTGGGTTCAAGTCTGGGCTCTGGCTGGGCCACTCAAGGACATTCACAGACTTGTCCCGAAGCCACTCCTTTGTTATCTTGGCTGTGTGCTTAGGGTCGTTGTCCTGTTGGAAGGTGAACCTTCGCCCCAGTCTGAGGTCCAGAGCGCTCTGGAGCAGGTTTTCATCAAGGATCTCTCTGTACATTGCTGCATTCATCTTTCCCTTGATCCTGACTAGTCTCCCAGTTCCTGCCGCTGAAAAACACCCACACAGCATGATGTTGCCACCACCATGCTTCACTGTAGGGATGGTATTGGCCAGGTAATGACCAGTGCCTGGTTTCCTCCAAACATGACGCTTGGCATTTAGGCCAAGGAGTTCAATCTTGGTTTCATCAGACCAGAGAATTTTGTTTCTCATGGTCTGAGAGTCCTTTAGGTGCCTTTTGGCAAACTCCATGCGGGCTGTCATGTGCCTTTTACTGAGGAGTGGCTTCCGTCTGGCCACTCTACCATAAAGGCCTGATTTGTGGAGTGCTGCAGAGATGGTTGTCCTCCTGGAAGGTCCTCCCATCTCCACAGAGGAACACTGGAGCTCTGTCAGAGTGACCATCGGGTTCTTGGTCACCTCCTGACCAAGGCCCTTCTCCCCCGATTGCTCAGTTTGGCCGGGCGGCCAGCTCTGGGAAGAGTCCTGGTGGTTCCAAACTTCTTCCATTTGCTAATGATGGAGACCACTGTGCTCGTTGGGACCTTCAATGCTGCAGAAATGTTTTTGTACCGTTCCCCAGGTCTGTGCCTCGATACAATCCTGTCTCGGAGGTCTACAGACAATTCCATGGACTTCATAACTTGGTTTGTGCTCTGACATGCACTGTCAACTGTGGGACCTTATATAAACAGGTGTGTGCCTTTCCAAATCATGTCCAATCAATTTAATTTACCACAGGTGGACTCCAATCAAGTTGTAGAAACATCTCAAGGATGATCAGTGGAAACGGGATGCACCTGAGCTCAATTTTGAGTGTCACAGCAAAGGGTGTGAATACTTATGTACATGTGATATTTTATTTTTTTATTTTTAATACATTTGCAAAAATTTCAAAAAAATCTTTTTCACTTTGTCATTATGCGGTATTGTATGTAGAATGTTGAGAACATTTTTTTATTGAATCCATTTTGGAATTAGGCTGTAACATAATAAAATATGGAAAAAGTGAAGGGGTATGAATACTTTCCGGATGCACTGTGTGTTTGTGTGTTTTACGCGTTCATAGATCAAACTGTGATGGTTCTTCACTTCAATAGGTATAAGTGGAGTCGAGATAATTAGTAGATCGAAAACATTACTACACACAACGTATAAAATAATAACAATGGTTCCATTTCCACAAATATCGAAAAAACTTTGTTGAAGAGTACACTTATTAGTCTGTACATTTGTCCACAATTAAAACCTGACAAATCTATGTTCAGTTATGTTAGGTTGAAATGTTATGCTCTGTTCATGATAATCATGTTCTTTCTCTACTCTTTAATTTATCCCTAAATTTATTTTCATGATGTATACTTACAGCAAGGTTTCCTGAAAACTTGCAATGTCTGGATGCCCCCCTCCTGAGTGACGACACTTGCTTCAATGCCTATCCTTTCCAGATCACTGAAAACATGATCTGTGCTGGGTTCTTAGAGGGAGGAAAAGACTCATGTCAGGTAACACATACCACAGAACTACTGTGCATACTGCTTATAGTGTATATTGAAATGTCTGATCCAGATGGTTTTCTGGTGACTGTTGTGAATAGAATAACTGACAACAAGGGAAAGTACTTGTGACAGATTGGAGAGACAGCTGACCGGAGGGAATAGACCCCAATGGGGCAGACATGGGCTAACAGCTCATGTCTGCAGCACTAAAAACACTAATCTGTGGACTGAGTGCACACGCAAAAAGCTACTAACTAAACTAAAGTGAAAATACCCCTAGAGTCTGCGAGAGCAGGGTTAGGGTGACTCACATACTGATAACACGGTTTTGACCCTAAGCAACATGACGACTATGAGCATGAGAAGCTCTTCAGAAACCAATGCAATCAAAGGTAAAAGTCACCAGATCTGCCCTTGTGGCTGGGAAAGGTAACAACTGTAAGGGGCCTGAGAATACACCAAATTAGAAAGGGTGCCTAAATAGGAAGAAGCAGGAGCATCGCATTGACCTGTACTTTTTAAGAAGTCAAGCAAGTAAGTCAAATGAAGGCCAGCGGGTGGACACAAACCAAAGTCCGCAGGCCATCAACAACTCCAGCACTGAGACGGCACAGACAAGCACCGAAAGACAAGGGGATAAGGTGGTAGAGCCCAATCAGGCACAAAAAACCTCCAAGGAGAAGACCAGTTACCAAAAACCTGAAGTAAAGTGGCCATCAGCTGCTGAAAAGAATGTTTGGGACTCTATTAATATAGACCTAAAAAAGACAATTGAACAGCTAAGGGGCACAGTGGAAAGGAAGCTAGGAGCTTAATAAACAACCTTTTTCATATATATATCTGGCCGTGCCAAGAGCGGATATAGAGGGGGAGGTGTTGTGGGCTCAAATTAATGAAACATTCGGGTGCCCACTTGAAAAACCCAATGACATATCTGCTCTCAACCCAAGTCCATTCTAAAATATTGGCTTTTGAAGTGCTCATCTCGGAGTATGGCACAATGGATATTATAACATCCTATCCTGTGTATATCGACATGTTTAACTGTAAATCAAGTGGTAGTTCTATTTCTTCTCCGTATTTCTCTCTAACACTCTTTCCTTTTTCGTTGCTCTCCTTTCCCTCATAATTTCTCTTGCTTTGTGTTGCTTGCCTCTTCTTTGCCTGCAACAGGGGGACTCTGGCGGTCCAATGGTGTGTGATGGTGAGCTTCAGGGTGTTGTATCCTGGGGCAAAGGATGTGCTCTGAAGAACAAGCCTGGAGTCTACACCAAAGTATGCAACTATGTTTCCTGGATCAAGAACACAATGTCATCAATCCAAAAAGCCTATTAAATATGATTTATTTATGGCATTAACAGTCAAATAAATGTTTGTCACAGTATGATCAATATTGAACCCATACTGACTTAACAGACTATACTTTCTGAGTGACTTGTTTCGTTATGGTCATGAGGTTTACTTCTTTCAATGAAAATCCAAAGTATGAAACTCTTTGGGGGTCATCATTTGCAAGGGGATGACAGCTGAGGGATAACATAAGAGTTGTGGAAATATTCTTAATGAAAAATATAAATCTGGCTCCCTCTTCTGGTTAATCAACCGTTTTTGGCAAAATGGTATATTTAACATTATAAAATGTAACAAACTGTAACAAGTAATGATAATTATAAGATTCCCACCATACAAAATGGGATTCTGTATTAGTCACAAATAGACTAATAATATAAAAGTATATTACAATAAAATAAAAAAAATATTTTTGAGTTGCAATAAGCCTTTCATGATCTTTCTGTATGAAGGTTTAAAAAAAAAACGAACTGAGAGAAAAGCCATTGCAATTTGTTCAATATATCCCAGTTTGCCTGCGTAATTACATTGTCCACCATGCATAGCCTTTAGGTATGAAATAGTTTGGTCCAGGTCAAAGATCTAGTTCCAGTTCGGTCTTTGGTTCCTTAATTGGGCTGACATGTTGCATCTGAATCAGTCACGACTGCTCCTCTGAGTATGGACCTTCTCTGAATAGTTATGTCCTCTTGGACTCAAGCAATTAAGGGTGGGCCCATGGTGTTCAATCTCTTTTGAAAATCATCTGAAGGCTTTCGTGCACTACATGACATATTTCTATTTTGAATCTGTGTATGGTTGATAACAATTTGTCAACCTGAGGTTCATCTATTTCTGACTAGTAACATTTTGTGTGTAATGTGTGCAATCTTTATACACATTTTATATAAATATAAACTTGACCTGGTTTTCTGATAATATGTCATTAACAATCACAATCAATGACGAAATGTGGTTCTCCCCTCACATTATAAAGTTTTTCTTGCAACCCCATGACTCCACTAGAGGGCAACTACTAAGCTCTTTTCTGACCACAACTGTTCCAGGGTGTTCTCAATGGAATTGCTCTAGTGTCCTGACAATTTTAACCAGATGGTGGGGGTGAAGTCATTACATTTCCACATAACATCATCTCAATAATTGATCGTCGTACAGCTTTTATTATTTGGATAATGAAAATTACATTATGTCAAGAAACCCTGAGCACTCTGCTCATCCAAATAAACTATAAATAATGAATGAAATGTGTTAATGAACAGTTTACTGAGATTTGTTTTCAATCATTCTTATTAATCTTAGATTTTTATACTCAATCAATTCGTTAGCATTAGTAGTCACAGAGGTATAATTTGACTGTAAGTCAATGGTGTTCCATAGACAATAATGTATTGTATATCTCAGAAAGTATGAATGTTATAAGACTGAAACTTTGCAGCTGTGATCACTTGCTCTCTTGTTCATGATGACACCTCAATCATATCTTTCATAATTTCATCATTTACCGCCAATGAGTTATAGTTTGAATGTAAGTCAATGGGTCTCCATAGACCATTATGTATTTCATATATCCAAATGTGTAAATGTTATGAAAATGAAACTTTGTGGCTTTTATAACTATACTCCCTTGAGCATTTTGATACCTCAACTGTATCTTTAACATTAACATTCACTGAGTTATAATTTGACTGTAAGTCAATGGGAGGTGCATGAAAACTTTCTGTAACTTTCAATTACGGGATATATCAGTATGAAATTTAGTATGTTGACCAAACTGGTCAAGCTGAGTGATATGCACTTGCAACTGTGTCTCTAGTTTAACAAAGCTTCTTTGTCAGCTTTTAAAGTTTAAAAGTTTGGTTTCTTTGTATGGCACCACCTTATGGTCTATTAGAATGACACTTGTAAGGCAGGGTGTGGCCTATGACCCTCTGCACTCATGCAAAGGAGAAACAAACGAATCTCACATGAATTCATACATTCATATTAATGTCTACAAACACTCAGTTACAAACACTCAGTTAAACTGAATAGACCCCTAATACAAATAATGTATCCAAACAAAAAAGATAATAAATAATAATAATAAATTTAATTACCATTTATTATAATAAATAATAAACAATAATTTATTATGATAAATAATACATAATAATTATACATTTAATAATAAGTATGCAAGAGAACGAAGATTTTGCTGCTTTCAGCAGGCACACTAGTAATAATAATAATAATAATAATAACAATATCATGAACAATTATGATAATGATAATAATAACAATAATAACACACACACACACACAAATAAATAGTATTATTAATAACAATAATAATCATTATCGTAAAAAAAAAGAAAAAAGTAAAGAAAGAAAGAAAAAGAAAAAGAAAAAGAAAATGAGGAAATATTCATGCACATTCTTAGCGTATTCGATTATTCTGCATTGGAAAAATAAAGAAATCAGTTTTTTGGTTCTTAACATCAGTGCAGCTACTCATAGAGAATTCCCAACCCCTGGTTAAAAAAAAACATGGAAAGAAGTCGTACATGGTTCAGCAAGGGTAGCCACCTCCTTAAATCCTGACGCACTGCTGACTCAATGGGTGTGCATGTAATTGATAATTCTCAGCGAAAAAAGACACATGGCTCCTTCCATGAAGTTCACCTTCTTCAGCTCTATAAAACCAGCAGCCTTCAGTTACTTGAAAAAGAGAAACATTTGCCTTAAGAGAGAAGGATCAGGAGCAGGGAGCTTGACACTCAGGTACAGTAAGTCCACATGTACAGTAGTTGCAAATATAGTTCAAATGTCTTTAATATGGCACTTGGGATTTTTCAATGGTATTTTCAATAAACCAAATTGACTTGCTGAAAATTATGTATCACAAACAATGATTGAGTGATGATTTGAAGATTGATGTAAAAATGTTTACTTCCAGTAGTCAAATTTAACCAACAAATTCAATGTAAGTTATTTCTTTAAACATTTTCCTCATGATATCACACATGTAAGCAACTGCATAACTTTTGTAAAACCCTATCATGGCTGTCAACGGCTCTGCTCTGCATGGACATCTGAAATGATTACATTTGTCCCCCTTTCTTTCTGACAGGTAAAAAATGGAACTAAAGCTTTTATTGAGGAAAACCATATATATAAGCCGAGCTTTGTTGACATTCCTCTTTGCTCTGGTGGTGCTGAGTGTTATGATATGGGCCTACATTCAGGGGTTTCAGCTGGCCACATCTGAGTATGGCATTATCTCTTTTGGCTTTTATGGACTGTTACTTGGGCTCCATGTGCTGGCTCAGAGTCTCTTCGCCTTTTTAGAGCATCGGCGAATGAGAGACCGTAAAGATGCATGCACCTTTACAAAGACAATCGGATTCACCATCTCCGCATACCAGGAAGACCCTGCCTATCTCCGTGATTGCCTCAACTCCATCAGGGCCCTTAAATACCCACCTGAGCTGCTGCGCATCATCATGGTGGTGGATGGGAACACAGAGGATGACCTCTACATGCAAGAGATGTTCAAGGAGGTGTTTGCAGACCAGGACCCTGGTTGCTATGTGTGGGAAAACAACTACCATTCAAGGGACCCCACAATTTGTGAAGAAGGTGGGAGGATGGGGGAATGGATGGGCTCAGTGGGGGATGTTGGTCACATGATAGGAGAGGACCCTCAGAGGAGGGCAGTGGAAGACTTGATTAACAGCAAAAGGTGTGTGTGCATCATGCAAAAGTGGGGCGGCAAGAGGGAAGTGATGTACACAGCTTTCAAGGCACTGGGCCACACAGTTGATTACATACAGGTGAGAATATTTATATATCTTTTATTGTTATAGAGATGACAATATAATCGTAACTTATTTCTGCCATAATTGGATTTATTTCTTATACATCGCTTACCACATGCACAAAGCCAGACATTTAGAACATGAAAAATGAAGTAGAGGGCATGGAAGCAGAAGCTCAGTGTACAGAAATGGAGACGCTCAGCTTTCAGAGATAGCATGTGCTCATACAGGGGTACATGTACATAATGTTTTTATCAAGTGCACATTGTAAAAGAAAAATAATTACAAATAAAACGATTAAATCAAAAGCGTTATAAATAATAATTTAAATAGTAATTATAAAGCTGTCAATCTTGCTTTTAAATGCTGGTAGTAGTTTTTCATCCGCACTCTTTGTTTTCCCCTTTCCCATCCAGGTGTGTGATTCTGACACTAAGCTGGACCCTTTGGCCACACTAGAACTTTGCAAGGTCTTGGAGAGTAATCAGAAGTATGGAGCGGTCGGAGGAGATGTGATGATCCTCAATCTGAAGGACTCCTACATCAGCTTCATGAGCAGCCTGAGGTACTGGATGGCCTTCAATGTTGAGAGGTCCTGTCAGTCGTTCTTTGATTGTGTCTCCTGCATCAGTGGCCCTTTGGGTATGTCAAATTATCCATGATTGGAACACAAATGGCAGCGCAAAACACATTATTGAGCTATACATTCCGAACGACTTTGAAAAAAAAACTTTGTACCTTTTCCCTTGTCAGGTCTTTACAGGAACGACCTCCTGCAGACGTTTTTGGAGTCCTGGTACAATCAGAAGTTCCTGGGTACTCACTGCACATTTGGGGATGATAGGCACCTCACCAATCGCATGCTGAGTATGGGCTATGCAACAAAGTTAGTACTTCCTACAATGGCTCCTTACCTGTAGATTATGACACATTTATTGTAATTAGTTATAGTAGTTATGTTAACATTTGAACTCGGTATGTAACATACAGACTACCATTCTTAATCTTTAATATTAAATCTGCAAATATTTGAAGATCATTAATATTACATTATTAATTCAACCCTCCCATTAGGTACACGGCCCACTCCAAGTGCTACACAGAGACCCCTGCCCAGTTTCTACGCTGGCTCAATCAGCAGACGCGCTGGACCAAATCTTACTTCCGCGAGTGGCTCTTCAATGCCATGTGGTGGCACAAGCACCACCTCTGGATGACCTATGAGTCCATCATCTCTGGCGTCTTCCCCTTCTTTGTCACAGCCACCATCATTCAGCTGTTTTGGACAGGCACCCTGTGGGATATACTCTGGGTCCTGTGTTGTATCCAGTTAATTGGGCTGGTGAAGGCAGCGTATGCCTGCATGCTCCGGGGGGACCTAGTGATGGTGTTCATGTCTCTCTACTCTGCCCTCTACATGACCAGCCTGTTGCCCGCCAAGTACTTCGCCATCATCACCATGAACAAGAGCAGCTGGGGGACATCTGGAAGGCGTAAGATTGTGGGCAACTACATCCCCCTACTTCCTCTTTCTGTGTGGGCTATCATCTTGCTAGGTGGGCTGAGTTATACAATCTACAAGGAGAGCCAGAAGGGCTGGTATACAGCAGCCAAGATAGTAGAAACAAGGTTTCTGATCCATGGCTGTGTTGCTTACGTATGCTACTGGCTCCTAATGATCTTACTTTACTGGGTTTGGTTTAGAAGGTTGTGCAGGAAGCGCTCCCAAAGTTACAGAGTGGATGTCTAAGTGATGTTTGAAATTGAAGTGCGTTTTTAATGCATTTCTTAATTTATTATATATTGTGGGACAATAACTGTTCTTGAACAGAGTGCTGCTAAATATTTTTATTGTAATAAAGATTAAAATGTATAACATAGATGGTATAGGTATGATAGTTCATACTATTTGAGAACCACTGTCCAGATAAATGCACTCTATGTCTCATACAAAGATGAAGACATAACATGTTACTTAACATGGTTAAATGAAAGCATTTAAGAGTATGCTTCACAGATGCTGTTTCACAAAGCGTGTTTTGTGGACATTGTATCCCACATAATGGATCTCTCAATGGTGTGGATTTGGAGGACTAAGCATTTCAATGTTTTTAGAGATGGCCTTTCATCCAGGTATTGTCACTTATTTATCATTGATTAATGAAAAGACTTAACTGAGGAAGTAAATCAGCGTTCAAAGACAAAATATCCTTGAATGTGTCTAGTGAATTAATTAGGAAAGAGAAACTGTTAAAACTAAGATTTGTTTTATATCAACAAGACAAAATACACTCACAACAATGGCACTATTTTGAGACACAATATGCACCAGGGCTGTTACTGTTTCCTGGAGGTAACAGACAATCAATACATATTTATGTCTAAGTTAAAAGACTTCTGTGAAGTAACTATTGTTTGTATATGTGAACTATGAAAACAAAATGCACTGTACTTTCAGTTGACACTGTTGTTACTACTTTTAGGAGCCTGTGTGAATTATTTATGTAATCATTCTGGTTTTTGTACAGTCCAAATTATACAAATTTAAATTATTTAATATATTGTGGAACTGTATTTAAATAACAAATAAAACATGTTTTTTTAACAAGTCAAGTTAAGTTTCTTTAATCTTGAGGATAAAGATGGCTTGACACATCATACAATTTTTTTGCCTTTGGTTGTTTATAACATCCATTTCTAATTACTCTTTTGATGATTTTATTGTAAAATTAAATCTGTATCATGACAATGTTTAGTCCAAAACATATTATGAACAATCTAATGTTGTTTAATTTCTGGGGTCTATATGTATGAATACATTAACTGACCATGGTCCAAAGATGGTCGACTTCACCAGCCTTATATAACCAAAATGTATTGGAGAGTTCACTAAACACACTGGAATAAGCATAGGTATTATCCAATAGATACTTCCATGCAATAATATTCCACTAAAGTGAAGGGGCTACCTGTAAATATGTCCATTATATTGAGTCTGATTATTTTAAATTCATTATTTATATCATCTGTATGGATTAACTTTCTGCTTTTGGATTGTCATGCATGGAAAGAGAGAGCATTTTCCCAATGTTCATTTCTATATTATTTAGAAGTCTATGGGTGGAACGCTAGTTCATGCTTTTAAAGAGCTGGAAAAAGAATATGTTGTAAACTGTGGTAGATGCCACTTGTTAGAGTGACACCCACCCTGTGATGTAATCCTAGTAAACGTTTCGTTGTCAGACTTCTAAGATATTCCTCAAATAAGAGAGAAAAAGTAAAATTCTATCAAATAATTGATTATTACTTCTGACTTTTGGGCCTAACACTCCTTCAATCTTCCTGTTTGTATACATAATATCAAACATTAAACTTTGAATAAAATAGTAAATTAATACTGTATGCTTTTACATACTAGTAAGTATTAGTGATGTGAAATGCAAGTGCTTAAAATCAGATATGTTGGCTTAAATGTGGGCACATCTTTATGAGTAACCCACTCTTTTGCCTCGTTAGGGTGACAAACCCAACTCATCAACACCAGTCCAGGCATTGTGAGGATAGGTGTGGATAAGGAGCTGTTAATTAATGATTACATGTGTTCTATGTGTTCTATCTATGACAGAAAATAACCAATTAATCAGAGGGAGAAACCATGTAATTAACAAGTACAATTTTATTGAGTCAGAGTCTGTACACAGAGAAATTACAACGGTCAGATCAGTCTGACGACATTGCAAGTTCTGATTAGTTGACAAGGTTGAAAAGAGTATGTCAGTCTAAGATAAACAATCTTCTTATTGGTCAAGGTAGAGGGGAGTGAAGCATTAATAAGAACGCGTACATAGAACACGTAGACATAATTTTATGTTGTGTCTCAGACACAAAACTCCTAGCCTTCAGTGTCTCCAAAAGGCACATACTTTCTCTTTTGTGACCTGGCCTTCACTCTGACCCTTCCCTCACATCGGAACAACAGTTTAGGCTTGAGCATCCGTGAGGATGCCAAACTTTCCCTTACAATACACAATTTCACAACAGGTATTCTCAAGCAGCGGTAGTAAAGGGAAGACTCACTGACTTTTGAGAAAGTAAAAAAAAAAGTATTTGCTTTACCACAAAATACCAATATAAAGATGTAGGCAGTTACATGAATATAATGAAAACAACAAATACAACAATAGTAATAATAATACCAATAATAAGAGTTAACAATTAAACTTCTGGATATAAAGATATGGTCAATAGCATACAGAAAACTAAACACTTAAAAAAATACTTAAAACTAAACAATAGAAAAAAATATCATACAAACACAAAATTAATTAGGAAGAACTGACTTTGTTGGAGCATTAACCAACCAAAATACAATCTTGTCTGGTATAATCTGTAGCATTCACTAACAACAGCATGATATTCCAACTTTTGAACCCTATTGGCCAAGAGGCCCCCTTGGCCTTGGTTACTAGCACCAGAAGCAAACACTTCCTATAAAACACAGCAGTGGGTCATGAGTGGAGATGATTAAGCGCTTGTAGTCTTTGATACTTCCTAAAATCACGGTGGTCTATCTGTCAACAGGCTAGTTGCTCCTAACAAATCCAGTTCAGTTTCACACATTTTGTTTTTGAAATGGGCTTTCCCTGCCACATTTGCGTCATTGGGGATTCTTTCCATCAGTGACCCGCAAGATAGGGAAGGGGATGGAGATGTGTGGAAACGGCGTAGGTCTATGACAAAGCAGCACATCACTTCCCTCACGGCTGTTTCACATTATCCCTTTCGCCCCCACCCTGTCTGAGCCTCCCTCGTTTTTGGCAGGCAACAAGACCAGATGCCCGGTACTTTTATCAAAAAGGGAAGCAGACCACTTGGTCCCAGATTTTAGAGGTTGTATACTGAGTTTGAACCAACTAAATTTTTGCTTTTTGGACTCAATTTACCTGAAACCTCAATGAAAAATGTGTGGACAATGCACTTTAACTTCCAATAGTGTTTGAGTACATACTGAAAGTACCACATGGTCATAATTATGATATCCATCATCATGGTTGCTTCAGTAGTTTCATAACTGAGATTGAGCAGAGTATAGAAACAATTTCGCATGACCACATCCATTGACTAACATTTTTTAAGCGTTTGTTTAAGAAAGGCCATAATGTGCTTAGGTTGGGAAGCACTGCATTTAAAACATTGACATATTTGTTAGTGGGCTTTGGCACAATAATTTGCCACAATACATTTAACAATGTAATTAAGAGGTCTAGTATATGCGCAGATCCCCCATAATATGTCTAATTGGTCTAAAACCACACCCGACGAAAATACATTTTGTAATGGAATCTTTTTTTTTTCACTGAGTCCAGTCTAGCATATACCTCCAGCAAGGAGGCCTTTCCCACTACATCATCTGTTACTCTGACAACTAGACAAACCATTGGACAAAATACTGAACTTTTGCCACTTAAAAGTACTTATGTAATGAGTCATGTCTGATTATATTTAGATACTCTCTGAGGGCTTTATAAGACGAGAAACTCCTAGACTTCTCCCAGATCAACCTTTTTACTCCACCAGTAAGAATACAGCAAAAGTCTCTAATACCAAAATATACACATTTAAATCAATTGTAAAATGAAACTTAACTTTAGAAAGTTTTATATTTATCTATTCTAATATAGAATGAAGATCTGTTATGATAATAATAAAAACAAGTTATTTATGTTTAAGGAACAAAACATGTCACTAGGATCAGATGTTTCTGTTGTAATTGTTCAAATATACATGCATATTGCACAAACCAGACATAATGATTTAATTGGGTGATAACCAGAGGGTAACTGGATAAGTAAGAAAAATTTTGTATTTCAAGTCTCCTTTTCTCTTATTAGGCAAAAATAAATATATTTGATTTAATACAGGGGTAAAAGACTGACGATTTTTCAGCAGTGACCTGTTTAAAAGGCAGATAAAGACAGAAAATATATAATAATATATTATTTCAATGAAGAGACAAAACTTAGTAATAATAAACATTGGTTTTAATATTACAATACCATAGAGTTGTTAAGATTCAAGCTAATCTCCCAAATTCAGAGTTAACCTTTGGCCTTTTAAAGGGTCATAAAGTATTGTGAACATGTCCTCTAATCGATGATTTAAAAGGGAGGTAATTTAAAATGGCAACATTGCCCAGCATGCCTTGTGAACAAAGCTAAACAATAAAAAAAATTCTCTCCTAGCATGAGAAAACACTATCCCATTGTCTCATACAATTTACAGGGTTGAATTCCAAAGCTACACACTGATAAAAAATGCAAAGCATTGCAGTAAACTGTTTCAAGAAACTTTAATATATATGGGGCTGCATGCATTGTTGCATGTACAAAATATAACCATAATCCATTACTGATGTGAGAGCTGATTTTACTGTTGTCATTCTGTTTTCATGAGAAAAGCCTGACGTGATCCCGTAAAGAGCTCCAATTCGGATCCTCACCTACTTCATGGGATAAATTGTATGGATCTGAAATGAGAGCTTCTCATCTAGCTAGACACAAATATTTGGCGTTTACACAGTATCGATGTTGCACACCATTTATTAAACACCTTAGCTAATTCAAACCATAATTACACTATAAAGCAGTAACTTATACAAAAAATAATAGTGATAAACACTATTATGAGTGATAAACATTTTTTATGTGATGGTGAGTATATGTTACAGTCCAAAAGGCAGTAAACTTAAAAAGGGTTTTATAAAGTTGCGCTTTACTGTCCTCTAGAGGTGGAGCAAGCAAGTAAAAGTGAGGTATGATAAAATGGTCATTGAGCAGACTTCAAAATAATGGAACCGTTTTATTGCACAACGTATGTTTCCTTTACTGAACACCTTTCATCTGCATGTCCATCAGATTCAGTTCTTCTGTATTGACAACCAGATCAAAACCCTGAAAAAGCCAGTAGAAGAGGTGAGCAGCAACTTTTCATTTGCAATATTTTCAATTAAGGCTAAGGCCTACTGAATATTAATGTTTGAATGTTTAAAAAATAAACATGACTTGTTAAATACATATCTGTGCACAATTTTCAGACCAAAGTGTGTCTGTAGAACTTTAGAAATGTAAATTTCCTCTTCTTCTATGAACTTCCTTGTAAGCAACTGTCCAGAATAATGTTATTTTTAATGAAGCTTAGTTTGAGGAGTATCTCTGTTTGCATAAGCAATTTTTCAATCGTAATAAAACAAAAAAAGTATCAATCGCAGTTGAATCCCAGGTTGTGGCTCAGATGTTGTGAGCATCTCTGTTGTGTTACCCCAGAGACAAGAAGAGCAGCAGCAGCATAGCACTCAGGCAGATGGTAAGGAGTATAGGTGAAGGAATACGGAAAATACTGTCAGTGGAACCGGAAGGCCTCGGGACAATTTGCCCACCTGGGAGCAGAGACAGGTAGAAAGCTTCCTGCAGACCAGTGTGGCTTACCACGGCTTGGGGGTCTACTAAAGAGGATAAAAAGGAGGGTGAGAGTGGAAGAAAAATGAAAAGGTAGATTGACAGTTGAAAGGATTTGAGAAAAGTGTAAAGGAACAGAGCAAACATAAAAATAACATAACATAAAAATGTAGACACACAAAACAACGCTAGCAACAAAAATAATAAGGTGAGTTGCAGCACAGTGCCCCTCATCATCTTTCATTAGAGTCGAGACTGTGTAGAGTTTTTGGGTTCAACATGTTTTTACAATAAATTAAGGCTTATTGAGCTGTTATTGAATTATTAAACAGAAACATGAGTTATTTATTTGTGAATATAGAAGAGTGTAAACAACGGTGTAGCATTTGTTTTATTACCAATAAATGTCAGCAGATAAGATAATAATTCTGGGAATTATACAGTAGTGCCGGGCACACTGTTTACAGGACATGGTATGCCTACTGAATCATCTGATTTACTCACTTATTATCTATACATTTTCTTTATCCATCATCACAAAAATGTCAATCTATTTTTTTGTTGAGGATTAAGAAATATGTTGAATAATATATAATTTATAGATGGAATCAACAAGTCATTTAGCAGAGGTCAAAATTGTTATCGGATAGTGTTAGCTATACCCTCTGCTTTCTGGTGAGATATTATTAGATACACCATACACCAATTTGCTTTTCATAACAGTCCAGAGTATAGGTTTACCTACACACTTACTACTAATTTGATAGCATTATTTTATGCAGTAGATAATCTCTGTGATCACATAGACATAAAATGCTTCCAAACAAAGAAAATACAATTATCGGAATAACAAGCTTAATACAATTATTGTATGCCTCCAATGGAGCCCTTTACCTAAAAAATACTATAGTACTGAATGATTCTACCTGTGAGGTAGTAGTAAAGTCGAACCAAGGAGCGTTCACCAGAGTAGATCTCACACTGGTAGGTCCCCTGGTGCTCTAAACTAGCTGAGGGAATAGAATACAACCTGTCCACTCCTACAGTGACCTCTTTAAACTGGTCCACATTCTGGGTCTTCACCTGGACAAGACAAGTAGGGATTCCTGTCAGGTTTAATATCAATGAAAGAATGATCATAAAACCTAATGGAAATGATAACTGAATTTGGAGAAACTTTGCATTATGTACACAATGTCTAAATCGGAAATGTGTGAATTTGCAATGTAACAGTACCATGACGAATAATGGGTAACAACTCTGTCATACACTTGGTATTTTGTTGGACCATTGAGTGTCCAGTGATCACTCCCCTGTTTAATGTTTCATACCTCCTCTGCATACCTCCAGATAACCTCTATGTTTTCAGGCAATGCAAAAGGGACCACACACCACAAGCTGGTTCGGTTGTTCTCCATCACTGTGACTTCCTTAACTGATATCACACGAACGTGCATAAATGCAAACACACACACACACGCACGCACGCACGCACGCACGCACGCGCGCGCGCACACACACACACACACACACACACACACACACACACACACACACACACACACACACACACACACACACACACCATTCAAACAAGGCAGCTGTTGAATTTAGACCCTCCCTAATGATATTTTTATATTATATAATATAATTTATTTTATATAATTCTACAAATAGATTATTATATCAATTATATAAATATCAATACATTTAAGTCTGGTCTCTGAGCATAGCAGCAGAGAGTATGATATGCCAAACAGTAATTTTGCTGTACCGAATGAGCATGAATACCACAGTGAGTAGGAGTCTTCTGTCAAGAAGCCAATGACTGAAAGAGTACCTTAGGGTTGTCGGCAAAGAGATATCTTGCAAAGAAATTAACCTCAGCCATGGATTTATGTTTAAATTAAGACTTTGTGTAAGAGTATTTCAAGGATCAAAGACACCGAGTGGGTGCTTGAGAGGGAAATGCAGTTACGTAAACCCTTTGTGTTAAACCGGAATATTGTCCTTTTTTTCTGTTGCTGAAATGGTAAAGCAACGAGATCTATTTTTGAAATAGACGTTAACAAACCAGAGTACACAGAGGTACAGTACTCACTGGGACAGTCTAGAGGATACTCGCAGGAGTCATACTGGCACGTAATGCAGTTGTATTCTGCACCTGATGCCTGAAACCCTACGTCAACAAGAAAAGTGGAAATCACTTCCAAGCAGAAAAGCAGTATGGTGTAAGTAAGCTATAAAAAGTAACCTATGACGAAGGACAATTATGCTCACCACATGGGGGGAAACATCCAGACACTAACAAAGTGGAGAAAAAGTATGTTACATATATTAAAACAACTGGAAAACCCAATTCCCAGTTCAATTAAATTTCACCTTTATGGTTCTCTAGATGGTAGCAAGTTGTAAACATCTTTCAAACTGAGAGGTTTATTTATTTTATACTTTCTACCACACATAGATATGAGCTGATATTGGGTATGCTAAATCCGGTTAGATCCTTATGTGATTCTTTGAGGTGGGAAGGAGAATGATCTTACCTCTAGGCAATTGGGACGCCTCTTCTATGAAGTTGTTAGCTGCGATCTGTAAGCTCTCCTCATACAATGTTTCTGATGGATAGAGAGCCAAAGAAGAGGCTATATCTCAATCTCGTCCGCCCCACTGTCCTCCTTGAACGTATAATTATTAAATATTCTAACCTGGTTTCCAGTTCCAAACATGTTACACCCAGTTACTAACATGTTACACCCAGTACCCACTAAGACAATTCAGTGTTGCAACAGCTGACATAATAGGCTTCCTACCAGAATTTAGTTTATTGTCAAACTCCTCTACCAAGGGAAGAATCTGGGCATCCAGAATCTCTTTCAGCTGCTTGTCAAAGCCTTGCCCTAAAGACAAATATAAAACACATTATATAATCAAGGGCCTGTTACCTTCCTATTCATTGTACAATCAAATGTTACTTTACTATAAGGTGGGCAACGGAGTAATTTATTAAAACAATCAAACCATATGGTTGAATACATAAATAGGTTCTATACCGTTTCGGTGAAGAAAATCTGAAGGTCTCATAAAACATTTTGACAATTACAACAGAAAAGGTTGTTTTAAAGTGCACATTCTGGAGGTTGATCAGCTCTCACCCACTTTCCCAGCTTCAATCACGCTTGGGTCATTGTTAAATATTCTGTCCAGTTCCTTAAAGCAAGAGTCAACATTCCTAACATTACTTTGATCGAGAACGTAACCCCAGCAGAGTTTTAAACTGTCTGGAACTTCCACAAAACATTGATAGCAGCTGAAAGTGAAGTCAAGAAACAAGCAAGCATTTAAAATTAACAAAACTGTCTTCCACATGTTCATTATGAAAAATAATTCTGTGGCAAAAGCTTGATTGTGTTTCTGATACTTTGTTGTATGATGTCATAATAAAAGACTAAGTTCAATAACTTCCAGAATTATTGCACGACGATATGTTTGATGTCACAATGTAAATAGCAATTAAAGAATTCACAATTTCAAGAAGTTATTCAGAAGCAAAAAAAATCTAAGATTTCCTCTGTCTTTATCAGATTTTCCCATCATCCCTTCATTCTATTGTCTAATTTCCCCACTGCCTCAATGCACCAGTTTTACTGCAGAGCAGAGAGATGGAGTCAGTCAGGGAGGGAGGGAGGCAGGGAGAAAGAGAGAGAGGAGTACTATATAAGCAGATCAAAGAGAGCGAGAGAGAGAGGGGGGGGGGGGGGGGCAAAATGCTTATATGGAAGAATAAAGAGGGATGTCTGATTACATGAAAGCAAACAGACAATACATGAATATAGCTTAACTGGTGGTCTGAATTGACGCACGGAGGAGAAAAAAAGATAGGAGAAACAGGGATAAAGCCAAAGCACCAGGAAATGACTTATCAAGGGTATAGGGTAATGACCGATGCAAGGGGCCGTTTCTTTATCCATGGGCTTAATGGATGTATTAGGGATTTAGGAATGCTAGTTGTGGATATGGGTTGCAGAAAAGCCTGGAGAAAAAAAAGATCATCACAAGCTAAATATAAGAGCTTCACAAAAATATTGGGAAATTGAAGGAACAAATTAAACACGGAGGGACAAGCACTTGAAGAGAGAACAGTGAGGGACTACACCAGTCTAGCCCACTGCCACAACTCTTCTCATATCCCCACTCCTCCCCCATCATCCCCAAGCCCATCTCTCGGTGTGTCTCCATGGTAACCAGACAGGGTGCCTAATACATGAAGTTAATATATTTCCAGTGGCAGGGTGAGCTGGGTACTAATGCATTCATCTGTCTCCACCTAGACAGGCTAATCAATATTGGGCAAGAGTCTGCATCAGGACTGCCAAAGTCAGACAACTAGTCGGCCAGCTTTCCCAGCAAGAGAGGGCTACAATTGTGTGTGTTTGTGCACAAACAGCAAGAGAGATGGGTGTGTTTGTGACCACCAAGGACACTTTGATAAATTACCTCATGCAGTATCGACAATTAACATAATGATTAAAATTGATAATATTTTATAACAGAGCAGAGAATAGACGGCATGGAATGCATAGTTGTTAAGATCGCAGGCAGTTAACTCTGAAATGTTAGACATTTGAAACAAAGCATTCTCATCATATTAGAATTTGAAACAAAGCATTCGCATCATATTAGAGCCTTGCAGTCAGCCTTCTATACAAAGATGGATTTACTCACAGAGTGTTGACGCCCCTTTAATAAGGTAACATGAGTTAAACAACACACTCATTGTACAATGGCCTATTGTAATACAGTGTTCAGGTCTAGTACTTCTAGGCAACAGCTTCTTAAAATGATGTCTATGACGGGGTCACCACTCTAGGCTGCCTTCTTTGCCCCCGTTAGGGTATAAACACAAAGACAGCCAGTAGAATCTGCCCCCTGAGATATCTTCTGTCAGAGGAAGATGAAACAAACATCTGCTTGTCTGGAGAATCACCCATGAGATATACTTGTGTAAGGTTCTGATTAATGTTGTCTAACATGACAGGTGTTGTTTGGAAAACAAATGAATGCGTCATATCAGTCAACTAAAGGCAGACACAAAGTGGGGATTGTACGTGAATACGGATTCCCAGATCAGTATAGAAATGAGACATCCGATCACTATGATGTCTCAAGTTCCACTTCAAAATATTCCAGTGTTTGAGGCATCATATAAAAAGAGCTCAGTTTGAAGTTTCAAATATCAAAATTGGGAATTGATGCTCTAAAGACAGACAGTGAGATAGTGGGGCATTAAGAGATGATATAAAAGGATATAAATAGCCATTGCATTACACTATTCCTTATGATGAAACTGAATGCAGCCCTGTTCCCGAGGACCTCACCTGTGACCTGGTTTAACCTCACAGGTTAAGGGTCTCAGGGACAGAGGGGCATACTGGGAAATTAAGTTTAACAAATAGTCACTTAAACTAAAGAAAACGGCCTGACATATTCAATGTCTCCGGAAATTGACCGAGATGCAGACACCGCATTGAGACAAAGATATGACCTCATTTGACATTTGGACTCTTTGTTGGACATATTTGACATTGCAGCACCTGGGGCTCCTTCCAATGTTTGCTGCAAAATAATATGGCTTGCACTCCTTCCTTTTTTTCATTCTTTCTATAAATATTAGTCCTGTTGAAGGTATTATAATGGTCACTGGACAGTTGATAGTATAGGGAAGAAAAAGCACTTTAATTGTCAAATGAAATTTTCAGTATGCATGCATCTTATGGATGCACAATAGGGTGATACATTTGAGTTTTTAACAATGATTACATATAACAAATGGATCGGAATTTGTTAAAATAATATAATAATTGTGCATTTGAACAATTTTTAAATCTTTAAACAGAACTACTACAGATGAGTTTGAGAGAAACAATATTAATGAGTATATTGTGGCATGTATGCATTGATTGGCATTATTTGCTTACCGGGAAGATTAAGTAAGCATGCGATGAGGGTAAGGACGTGGTATTGCAGATTTTAGCCCTCACTCCATTCTTAGCAAGCCAATTCACAGTCCCACCAATACTACCAACATCTGTCTACCTGGGGGAGCGAAGAACATATAATAATCACTGGGAAACTCAGAAAGACACATTTATTTCCCCATATTTACAAGCACTTTTCTATTTGTTAATATTTTATTCGATAAAATGTTGCAATATCTTACAGATCCTTTTGCATAGAGGCAGTTTTATGATTTGATTGGACAATTCATTGTAAGGCACCGCCACCTACTGGTAGACAGTAGTATGAATCACATTCTATCACAAGTAAGTCTGGCCGAGAAAATGTATTATTAATTCCTCAAATAGTTATTATAAAATGTACAATAATATCTGTTTAGGATACAACATTATGACATAATTACCTGTTTTGAAATAACCCACATAAAGTGTGTCAGTTTACTATAAGGCCTACCCACATGAACATAGCAATACAAAAGTATGTCTGAATATTTGTTAACACTAGAACTGTCACCTGACAAGGTTTCTTATACTTGTCAGACGGTTGCAAAGACAAAGCTACACGTAACAATGAACAATGGATTTGTCTGCAGAAAATGTTGCCCTTCTTTGTAAAAATTGGTCTAATGACCCCATATCAAGATGTTTAAGGTAAGCATAAAACATACCAATTATCTGACTAAATATGTGAAATTAAAGTAAATAATCAAGTTTCTTTCTCAAAATTGATGATCGAGGAATATCAAAGAAGAAATATAAGGACCACACTATTTGAAAACTGCAATGATCCAATTGAAGGAAATGGGATTGAGAAAAACACTTTGACAAAATCTTGTGTAACGTGAAGTATAACATACGTATATCTCATGTGTAACCATGCACAATCATGTAGACACCGAGTAGGACACACACATGCTCTAAATAGTAGTAGAGTACACGCTCTTGACAAATGCAGAACATTTTCCTTTTCTAGGATTAGAAATGTTGCTTAACTCAAAATGCAATAACTTACAGGCATCAAAGAAAAATGAATTCACTACCTTCCAGTGTGTTCACCTTGTGAAAGGAAACAAAAAGAAGGCATCGCTTCACATTGTGCCTCACCCAGTCTGAGGCTCTGTTAGTCTCTCTCTGCTCCAGGCTCGCTGTGTGCTCCATCAGTTTTCTCTGATGGCTGGCTTCTAGGGCCAGACAGAGAGCCCAGCGGTAGGTAGACTAAAGACAATAGTATTGATTTTCTCATTCTGGTCCCCACCTGCCTACAAACCTCCCTAACTGTCTGTCACTAGCATCGATACTTCACATATGCACAAACACACACATCTATACAGTCCCACACACTGGTGTCACATTAGACAAAAAAAGCACCGGCAGAACATTTCATGCACATACCTTTTTTCTACACACCAACAGAGGATACAGTAACACAAATGTCCCTCCTCCCAATTGTACTCATGTTCTCATTCTTCAATCGCTTCACCTTAAAGCATCGCTAACAGTTTGCGTCCCTGGTCTCATATCTCCTCTCTTTCCTTTTCTCTTTGTCCGTCTATTCTTTAATCTATCTCCAACCTTCCATCTCATTTTCCTTTTTTCACTTTGTTGAAGCATCACGTCTCCACTAACCCAGTAGCCCCCCCCCCCCCCCCCATCTTTGCAGTCTGTGAGTTGTGTGTATGTGTGTGTGTTTACAGTATATGTGTGTTTGTGTCTGGGAAGGAGCGAAGCTGTGTGTGTGAGACAGGAGAGCGGGGAGGGTGGTGGAGAGGCTAGGAGGCAGAGGGAATCGAGGGGGAGGGTCAGAATCTCTAATAGGATGAGAATAGAGAGAATTTGAAGCCCTGGAGTCTCATGAACCTGAGAGCCTCACATTACGACTGCTTCTTCTGTTTACTGCAATCACACAGCCATTGCACCCACCACACGAGGGCAAGACTCTTGGTAAAGCTCTAACAGTGCCATAAAAAGCAGCTTGAATGACAGTGAAAACACCGGATAAAAAGGCAGGCAATGTGGTGGGGAATAGTGTTTTTTTAATTAGATAGTTCAAAGTGCAGAACAATCTCTAGACACCCAAATCCCAAGTACTTATGGTCATAAGACTACTTTATGTGGCACCTAATGGCAATACGCAAAGGCAGATGTCTGACTCCTGGCCGTATTGTCTGCTGTCAGAACTGTGCATCTCTCAGCTCCTTGGAGAGGATGTGATGTTGCCTCATTGGTACATTTGTGTTTATCGTCTAACAGAATCACAGGGCCCTGAGGGGAATTTAGAACTGAGACAGAATCTAATTTGGACACACCGGTTGCGTGCCTGCTCAGCGAGAGGGAGCATAAACACTACATTTGATGTGCAAGCATCATTATGGGCTATAAAGTGCCCTAACCCTGTTAGTCGACAGACCATAACACCAATGTGAGGGAGCAAAAGCAACATCTAGAACGTCAAACGTCCTCTTTTAGGACCCAACCTCTTTTGGAGCCTTTGTTCCATGATAAAACTACCAATGACAATAGCAGGTAATCTATGCTTGATTGATTACCAGCTGACCTTATCCACAGCCAAAAAAAAGAAGATCAGATTGGTGAATTAAGTGAGATAAATGAGGGTACAATTAATCTAATTAATTCCCTGTGACATTTAACCAGACTTTCATCTGCAGCAACCAACTGCTGAGTTTTGCCAGTAATATTCTTGGTCTCCGTCTGAGGACAACCATCGATTGCAAACTTCAATTGTATGCAAACTTCATAAAAAATGATTGTGAAGGAAAGGATTTCTGTAAAAGTTATTTTTAACATTTTAGGCCAATCAAGCCTAATCTTTCCATCACATTTAAATGTATCGGAGCGTGCCTGTGTTCCTCCTCCTTTCCTCTACCTTTCATTCCAAAACCATTTGCACTTAAAAAAGGAAGATCCGTGCGCAGTGCGTGGCCAACGACTGGGCCTATTCTGTCAGTAGCAAACCCTGGTTGTCCCAGACAGGTGTGTGTGCCTGCGGCTCCACTCTGCAGTGCCACTGTGAGACAAAGCACCAGGAGTGTTCCAGGGGGATGACATCATCCGTCTGGGAGGTTGTCTTGTCTGTCTCTGGGCTGGGATGTGACTACATGGCCACAGACTTTGTATGCCGGTTGAGGATGTAAAAAGCCTACACTGCTTTGAATGAGTAAACGCTGTAAATCTAATGATTCTATCATGTACCAATATGTTATACTTGCAGTAACCTTTGTTTATGCAAATGAGAGTTTTTAGTGTGGGCTAGATGTTCCACAAAGCATATGCTACATATGTTTGGGTGGTGGTTAATGTGTGTACACATTTGCATGTAATGTGAAAACTGCATCAGCATCCAGCCTCTCAAAGGGCCCTTTATCTTCCATGTGAATTACGGTGCATGCCACCGGGCTGTCCAAAGAATCCATGATCTATGGTCTGAACCACACGATAAAAGAGAAACAGGTACACCACCTCCCCCCAACATACGCAGTCCCCGTGCCACCCACCTGACAGACGGTCAGCTGTCTGAGATGGCAGGGGAGTAGCGTCGTGTTGGGGTGATAAAAAGCAGCATGACGGTGCTGATTCAGCAAAACTCTGATATATGCCTAGCTTTCCCACACCAGGAGTGGAGGAGAGCGAGTTAAAACGCACTGCGGATGCCTGCTTCCTCAGACACAAGTCAGACACAATGGGGCTTCAGAGAGGTGGGAATGTTAGAGGGGCCAAGACAAGGAGACGATAGTGTTTGTGTGAGTTATCCTGTGTTTGTATGTACAGTATGTGTGTATGTGGGAGATAAAGCAAGAGATGTACAGACTGAATTAGTATACATATAGACAAGTAGACACATAGCCTAACACAAGAACACAAAATGGAGAAAGTGCATTGTGGGATGGAAGCAAAAGCAATAACTAGATATGTAGGAGTCTGTCTGGGTAAGCATGATATTCTTTATACTCAGACAGATGAGAACTCATAGAAGATATTGTTGGCTAATAGAATAATGAGAATATAATGCCTTGTCTATGTCTTTCAAGTGAAGAGCTGTAAAGCAAATGCTGTAAAGTCAGGTATCAAAGATCCTCTGGCAAAACACCATACTTACCTCTCTACTGAGTGGAAATGTTCTGTTGAAAGTGGTGACACCGCGGGGAAAGCTAGAAGGTTGTACAGTTATCTCCGTGCTGTTTATTATGCGAAACCATACAACCAACTACCTCACACCGCAGTGCACGATCTGTAGTACCTTTCTATGGACGATGTCTTCACCAGCAGGCCTTTCTGTCAGTATATCACTCTTAACATACTGCCAATCCACACATCCATGAGTTTCTCTTCAAACATCAGTTTACTTTTGGGGTTGTAGTTTTGTCTATGAATCTACTTAGAAGAGAAAAATATCTTACATTTTCTTCTGTCGTCCAAAATACCAAAAAAGTGGTTTCATAGTTTCAGTACTAACAACAACCCTCCCAACCATGTATTCTTCAGAGCAAACAAGATAATGAGACATAATAGATTAGATGCGCTAACTACCACACATGTTAGCCGTTTATTGTAGATCTGAGGAATTTAATTTGCTGAGCCTGTACCACAATAAGCAATGTATTTCTAGGACATAGATGCCCTCTAGTGGCCGATGCCTTCTTTTAGCACATACTACATGCTACTCTTCCATGTACCCCCCCAACCACAACCCCAACTCTTTGTTGCAAACTTAGGGCTAGTCCAATAAGCTTTACAGTTATATAATAGTAAAGTTGACATAACATTAGGCATAGTACATAAAATAAAGTATTCTATCCATCGTGTGCATCACCATAGTTGCAGCACTTCTGATCCCTGCATGACAGTTCTCCCCTGGACACCATCTGTGATGGAAAAGGCTATGCAATTTAACACATACAAATGTATGTGAGTAACCCTCATCATACGGCATACACTAGATTTCACAATTTACATTACTGCACCCTTCAGAAAAATAAAAACTCAATAAGAAGAGTGCATCCAAAGACTAGATCGGACTTTCTGTCTTTGAGCAAACTCTTGCCTTTGTCCTGTCTGCTGTACCCTGCAGGGTCTTAACCAAATTAGGTGCCTATTTCTGCTAAATTGATTGGTGCCGCAAAGGTTGGCTGTGGGGCACAGTGACCTATGTGGAGCCACAAGGACACAAACGCCTTGTCCACGCTCTGCCTTCTCTACAGTCTGGAAACAACAGAAGGAGAGTATATTGGTTGACTTGCTATGTAAGCTTTTGAGCTTGTTGTTCCCCCATAACATCCCGTGCTGTGGAATAATTGTTGAAAATCGAGGTCTCGGTGCAGGTTAATGTCATGAGCTGAAAATAGACTAATCTAAACTGAGAAAAGTAAAGGTATGAATGTTCTGTTTTGCTTTTGCTCTGTCTCCACACATTAAAACACTTCGACACCCCAGTTTGTGAGAACCTTCTTACAGTGGAGCCATGTTAGGGTGCACAGCTGTACCAAATAGCTAATGAACATACTTCTTTGATGGTATTTTACACTCACGCTCACACATACACACAAACACACAAAAACTCACAGAGAAAACATGCTTCAAATCTTTCCAGCCAATAAGTTGTCAGGTTACCATGGCCATGCCAGCAGAACTATTAGAAAGCTGCCAGGTGTTTTTTGTCTTTTTTTCAGTTGTCTCCCTCTTCCCTTCCCCCTCGTTTTGAATTGTGCTCAAATTCCTAATCCCCCGCTTACCCCTCCCTACCGTCCTGACTCATTCTCCTGTTCCCCTCTCCTGTCCCAAAGTGGACCCCCCTCCCTCTCTTCACTCAGCCAACCTTTTCTCTGCTCCCGGCTTCATCTGTCCCCATATCCCGCCTCCTAGCCTTTTACCACTCTGAGTATACTCCCCCTCTTGTCTTTTCTCTACACATACTCTGTCCCGTCTATTATCCCCACAACCTTCGCCACTACTCTACTCTCCTGCAATCTTTTTTCACAGTCAAATCACGCAGAAATGCAGCATGATTGTGTCAATGTCAGCTACCCCCTCCGTCCCCCCCTCCATCCCCTCTCAGCAGGTCTCTCAGTGTGTCTGGAACCCTCGGGCGGTTCTACTATAAGAGGCTGAGCCGGCAAAGTGAAGATATCTGAGGCAACACTGAAATGCTGCATAGTAAAACAATTTAAACTTCAATGAAACAGCCTCAAACACATGCTCACATTCACAGACACATAATATCCCCCTATGCAAAGACTGACCACTGTTTTCTATCATAAACATGATATGGGGCAGTCCTTTAGCCTATCTTGAAGTATGTATGAATATGTGCATGCAATGGCTGGCATAACCTATAGTAGGTGTCATACATTTATTGTGGTGCAATAGAGGGAGTACAAGCTATAGCTGGTATGTATGTATGTATGTGTGTATGTGTGTATGTGTGTATGTATGTATGTATGTATGTGTGTATGTGTGTATGTGTGCATGTATGTATGTATGTATGTATGTGTGCATGTGCGTGTGTATGTATGTATGTATGCATGTATGTATGTATGTATGTATGTATGTATGTATGTATGTATGTATGTAAGTATGTATGTATGTACGCATGCATGTTGTGTGTATGTATGTGTGTATGTATGTGTGTGTGTGTCTGGCTCCAGCTGAAAGCGAAGCGCTCCCTATCCTACACTAATCTGCTTCTGTTCACGCCAACCTCATCTACCAAGGTGGCAAAAATTAATGTTGCCATGGGAACCTTTAGCATGGCAACCCCCACAGCTTGGCAACTAGCCAAACTGTTGCTAGGGCACAACCGTCAATCTTTGCCAATTTGGAGTGTCAGAAACGTGGATAGCCCCACCTCAGGTGTATTTCATATTTGGTGGAATTACTGTACGTCAATGAGGAAATATTAAGGAATATTATAATAAATATTTAAAATAAATATAACATCAAGAAGAGGACAATTCAACATGAAGCACGGTTTATGAGAAGTGACTGGGCACAATTCTCAGAATTCCTCCACTAACATCTGCATGCTGCAGCTAACATGAAGTCTTTAATACTAGCAATGACCAAAAGAAAAGGCTACATGTGCAACACACAGGTGTTATTGTAGAGTGGACATTTCACATTCAGTGTCACCCTCTGACAGAGATATTTAATGATTAAAAAGCTGTCTTGTTTGGCAAATACAACATGCAACTACAGCTTTGCAATCAATGCTGCAAAACAATTTAAATCATACATTAAAATGTGGGAGTGAGTATATATATATACATATATACAGTACTGTGCATAAGTTTTAGGCAGGTATGAGGTCTTTAAAGTAAGAAAAAAATGTGATTTAAATATAAATGTTCATTGTTTTTTTTCTTTTTATCAATTCATAAAATACAAAGTGAGGGAAAAGCAAATCTGTATAAAATCAACATTTGGTGTGACCACCCTTCGCCTTCAAAACAGCATCCCCAGCCTAAAACCTATGCACAGTACTGTATATATATATATATATATATATATATATATATATATATATATATATATATATATATATATATATATATATATATATATATATATATATATATATATATATATGTATATAAATATAAATATAAATATATAAATATATATGCCGGTATGTAAACATGTGTGTATTGATTACGTAGATTAAACATTAATCATGTAGATTAATCAATACAAATTAATCGATATCGACAAGATATTTTAAGGCAAAATGTTAAGAATTTTGGTTAAACATCTGAAGATATTTTATTCTTAATATCTAAACACCATCTTAATGAATACAATACGCACAAGGTTTTTGCAATCTGGACAAAGCGATGCACCAGCCTGGAGAACTAAGCCTCCCGCTCGGGTTTGATAAATATAACTTCAAAAGAGGCAGCCAAACGGCTTCAGCTGGCCAACTACACAATGGGCACAATAACTCCCCACCCCCTGGGAGCTCCAGCCTAGTTAATTTACCCTCGCAGAGTGCTGCCATGTCTGTGACTGCACATGTGTCTTTGTTTCACTGGGAGTCTCCGCGGCTCCCCACCTCCTGTACACAGCGGAAGTATAGTGGAACCCTTTGGACATAATCTTTCACAGAGAAATTGCAGCCCCCCTTTCACCAACCGCCCGCCCTTCTTTGCCACCTAACCCCCCCCCCCCCCCCCACCACCATTCTCCCCTCGTCGCCTGATTGACCACAGCACCCCTTAGAGAGGTCAAAGGGCAGACAAAACAGTCTGGTGTCATGGCAACCTGACTGCCACCAACTCAAATGGAAGGGGGACGCAGGGGCATCAAATGGGTTTTCAGTCAAAGCCCCTTTGAATATTGCCTCAGGTATACAGAGGTTGCGGGACAAATACACGCATGAGACGCACAAACGCACCACCCACCCCGCCCCACCCCCCCACCCACACACACACACACACACACACACACACACACACACACACACACACACACACACACACACACACACACACACACACACACACACACACACACACACACACACACACACACGCATACATTCACACAAACATTCATTAGTGCACCTGCTATCTACATAAGAACTTTAGTTCTACAAAAGATTACCTTAAGGCAAGTAGGATGAGTACAGTTCATATATGCCACTCTTAGTTAATTGAATGTGAGAGTAATGGTGCAAAAGGAAATCAAATTATACAATGTGATTATGCACTAGCAACCAGTATATGTGCACTGTGTGCTGTATCTGCACTAATGTGTGTGTGCAATAGCATGAAATGTGTGTCTGCGGTGGGGGAGGGAGCAGAGGGGGTAACTGAGAAATTGGAGGTAAATGCATTCAGATCAATAACAAGCTGGAAGAGGGTGAGAGTGGGGTTGGGACAAGAGAGTGTATGCGGGATAAGGGTAGGGAGGGGCAATGTAGGGGCTGATTAATCATTCCTGCATTGTTATTGACTTTCTGTTCAAGGGGTGAGTCAGACCCAGAATTATGTGTCTGTGTGTGTGTGTGTGTGTGTGTGTGTGTGTGTGTGTGTGTGTGTGTGTGTGTGTGTGTGTGTGTGTGTGTTTGTATGCACTATACAGCCATCATTGAGGGTACAAAACCATCAATTATGTCCTTGGAAGGCAAAGCCTCCCCACATATTGTACATGTATTTTGAATCAGCTACGCACATACTGAAAAGGTTTCTTATCGCTCTGTTATTCTCAGAATCACTTATCGTTTCCATTTCTGGATCATAAATTGTTATTTTGGCCAAACAACACATTAACATGTAAAAAATAATATTCGACTTAACAATGTCAATATATATTTTGGAGGAGTTTTTGTTAAACAGATAATCCTATTGGAAGAGTTAATGAGGACAGACACAACAGCCATATCAGAAGAACATGGGGGAGGGGAAGTGGTGCCCTGACATATGACCCCCTGCCACTGGCCTTGGGAATTGTTTCACAGGCTAAAGCCATGCTACAGCAGAGGACTGGTCACTTTTATCCTTGCACACAAATACACACTCCCACACATAAAAACTACAGGCCCTTTAGGATCTCCTGCAAACACATTTAGTAAATATTTCCCAAAGCCAAATGAGCCTCACATAGAGATGACTTAAATGTTATTGCAATGAATATAATTGAGCTAATTGCCTGGCAATTATGCTGTCATAACACTAACTTCAGACTATGCCAATAGCAACGTTTTCTTTAAATCCTGACCAAATTTTTTTTTTTTTTAAAACAGCTGCCAGCTGGAGGATGCGGGGCTCAGCTAGCTGAATGAAAAGTGCTATTCACTGTTACCTTGAACTTGAACAATGAGTCTGGTGTTTGTGCTGGGGCCACTTCCTGACCTCTAGATCTCTCTGTGGAACCAAGCAACCGCCGCCTCTCCTTTCATCTTACTGATGGGACCCCCATTCCACTCAGACTGAATATTCAGCCGTAGGGAGGCTTTAGCTCTACCACAAACTCTTATCAACTTTTGCCGCTACAGCCATGATTTAGGATTGGTTGATTAACATCACTTGCTTTGTTACAATGATAAATAACGATGTGTAACACACTACGTGTCCTGCAGTCATCCCAAGACCTCTCTTCACCAGCCCTGACTGACAACAGGCTTCTCATTGACAAGGTTCTCCTTGGATGAGATGCTTTATCCTCCTTAACAGAGTGCTCTGTGTTGTTACTTTGGAACCATCTCAGGCTCATCTAGCAGCAATTTCGAGGGGCCAAAAACAATACACAGCTGATTTCTCCTCCCTGTTTGTATTGCTCTTTTGATTCAACACTCTGTCGGCTTGACTTGGCCGCTTCCCCCTTTACCTACTGTGCTTCTCCTCACCTCTCTTACCGTCTTCCTTAATGTTGGTATTCTTTGGTTATGTCTGGCACCACCGTACCGGCATATTCAGAAGTGCCATTCTTGTTTGAAAGGAGACAGTGAAACACGCAGAGTGGAGCGCCACAGATTAGAGTGGGGCGCATGGTGGGCATCATCAATAAGGCAACAACACAGGGCCTCAGTATGCCAGGCTTAACTCTTAAAATACTTACTTAAATACTTAAAATATGCACCTTACTGTATCAGCCTAGAAACAGTTACCTTTATGCCACCCTTATTTAAAACACACCCATATCAATAAACTGAAAGTGGCCTACTTTTTTCTACACATACAACTGGTTAAGAAAAGGTAATCTGTGATTTGCCTTTTTGGGGAATACATTTTGAAAAACACCAAAATATTTCACATCGAAAACCACTGAAAAGTCAAAGTAGCTGAGGCGGAGACAGTGGAATAGAGAATGAGAATAGGGTTAGGGTTATCTGATGTCATCAACAATGCCCATTCTTCAGGAACCTAGCCTTATAAATCATACAATACTAGAAGCACAGAAACAGAAAATGACAGCATTTCAGGAGTGACACACATGCACACACACACACACACACACACACACACACACACACACACACACACACACACACACACACACACACACACACACACACACACACACACACACACACACACACACACACACACACACACACACATCAAACACATACACACCCAGTCACAGACAGACACACAAACTCCCCATCTCTTCACTTTTACCCAACCCCCAACACCTCAGGCTCTAAGATGCCTGTGAGAGAGAGGTCGGAAGACTGTAAGGATCAGAAGAGAGAGGGGGAGAGAGAGAGAGAGAGAGAGAGATGGAGAGAGTTTGCCGAGGTAAGAGGCTACGCCGTGACCTACTAATACACGACTGAGGAATTCTCACTGCTGACTCCAAATACATTCCTATGGCCTGCAAATGTTAACCCCCACATCACCACTGCCTCTATTTCAATACGGATTGTATTCTGAAACACTTAATGGGACTATTAGTCTTATGTGGCCGACAACGTGATGCTACAACAGGAGGTTAGGTGTCTATATAGCCTTGATATGTGTAAGGTCTTAACAAATAACAACAGGAGGTTAGGTGTCTATATAGCCTTGATATGTGTAAGGTCTTAACAAATAACAACAGAAAGGACACTGATCACATACAAAAAAAAAGAAAAACATAACCATGGTCAACTGCCACTATCGCATCAAGTCCACCCAGAAAGTCACCTCAGAATTCCTGCATATCAGTCTAATCCCATTTTATCTCAGATCTATTATTCTAATATGGACATGCAGAGTCATTGGAATGCACATTATATTGATAAAACAAGATGTGCTGATAATGTGTAATAACTCTATTCATAGGTTTCTGTCCTGTGTGATGGTACAGCACAATAGAACGCTAACAGTGGGATGTTTGTGAGAAAGAAAAGTCCCTCCAAATCTACATGGAGGCAAAGCCCTATTAACTTCAATGCAACTGGAACACCGACTCCAAGGGGAATAGCTTGCTCGCACACAGACTGTGAAAGCATCAGTGCCTCAGTGGTGGTCACATGCCGCTTGCCCTTCATATTGGACCCCCGTTGCCTGTTGAACACAGACCAGCCCCTTCTCCCGACAACATAGATGCATTATTGATAGGGCTGGGCGAGTTACGTTTCAGAAAGTGAAACACATTAGTGGCCTCCCCTGCACTATGAAGTTGAGAAGGCTGTGGCTGTCTGAGCAACATACAGAAGCAGCCTGAAATAGATGAGTTCCAATAAACAAAGGTGTTTGTTTAAATGAAGGCTTTGGCATTCCGTGAGCCCAGATTAGGTTTTGAGCAGGGCTATTCTGTCCTGGGATAGTGTTGTGACTGGCACAGCACTCAGATGTAAAATGATTCCACCAGCAAAAAATAACAGTAAATTCCACAAAGCATGGACTACTGGGTGAAACAATATATTCCTAGAAGTCTAAATTAAATCTGAGAAACTGACCATCCAATACTGCAGTTATTATTTATTATGTTAAACTGTTCATATACTGTTAATATGCTAATCTTTAAGCAGACAGGCTGGTTGAAGAATTGCACCAAAGCAGCATGGCGTAGCTACGTCCACCTGACAACACAATAGACCAGCAGCCCAACTGCGCTTTTCAGTCGAGCAGGCCTTTGCTATACCCTGTCTGCAGGCAGGAACAAACCAGCAATCATCAAGGCAGCTCTGTCTGGGACCAGAGTTCCCTAAGTAAGTCCTAAGTTAAACCTCCATTCAGACACAAAGCTCCTCAGACATGGCTATCAAAACCACCACCATTCTGATCGTCACCGTCCAATGATTCTCTATTTGGGTTTCCCCCTTTCTGCCCAAAACCGAGAGCCTTTAGCAAGTCTCCATGGAGATGGACAGGCAGTCGTTGAGCATGGAATAAACACACGTTCTTGCAAGTAGCACAAATGTAGGGAATGAACAGACACCCTCGTTTGGGCCGATTAAACAATGGAGATGAGACTCAGAGCAGACTGGATATTGACGGGCCGGATGGACATGAATTGAAAGCATTGTATCAAGGGATAGTAATAGACATTCATATGAGATTTCAAAATACGCAATTAAGCAAATAAACATGCAGTGTGCAAATATATAGACTGGAGAAGTCAATGAATGATGATACTGTATCAGTCCATTTCAGAAAGTGGCCATGGGGGTTACAGCAGAAATACTCAAGCTTGTGTGTTTCAGAGTTAATAAATTCCCATTAATTGTATAAATCAATTTTCTCATAAAACATTACAAATCACTCAACACATTTTTAAAATGTGGTCTATAGACATACTACATGAGTACATATGAGTAAATAAACGCTATGCAAAAATAAAAACGTTACATAAACAGTGCCCCAATATCATGCGTTTCATTGGGCCCAAACACAGGTTAAACCTTTGAGTCATAACCATGGTTTTAGACAAGGGAACTATCAGTGGATAAAGCAACAAATAATTTAAAGAAAAACATTATAGATTGAAACTCAAATACAAAAAAGAGAAACACAGGGTCAGAGGAACAGCGTTCTAATGGGAGGGGGAGGAAGGAAAGGACCTAAAGTACACAAAACCAGCCAACACACTTTTTAGGCTAATAGAACAGACAAGCAGGACTACACCATACAGATCAATAAATTAATAGCTATTTTGGTAAGTAAGAGCGTAAAAGAAAATAACAGAATGAGGGGAAATACCAGCATAAGCCTGAGAACTTGGCTTTTCCTCTTCCTGCAATTTGTCAGACACCAACTCGACCATCCCTTCGGTCTTCTCTCTTTCACACTCTCTTTTTCCTGCTGTTAATTTTGACTTGCCGCCTTGCACCAGTCTTCTCTCTCGTCTTGTTTGTCTCCACCTTTAGCGCCCTCTCCTTTTCTGCCTTCTCATCTCTCTTCCACCCCGACACTTATCTTTTCTGTTTTCTTCCAAACAGGACTTGGAGGGGGGAATGGATTACAAAAGAATATATTGTGGTATAAGAACAACAAGAACAGTGTGAAAGCACAGCGTTGAGAGCAGCAAATGAGCCAGAATCAGTAAGAGAGAGAGAGTTGCTGCTCCGTTGCTGACAAGGGTAGCATGAGCTGGAGCTGCAAGAACCGGTGCCTCTGTATGCCAAAAGTATAAGCACACGGAAGGGGACAAAAGAGCTGTAGCACAGAAACAGAGAGAGGGGGGGGGAGAGAGAGAGAGAGAGAGAGAGAGAGAGAGAGAGAGAGAGGGAGGGAGAGAGGGAGCATGGAGAAAGAGAGAGGGAGGGAGAGATAATTCATCAGTCATCATTTGTGTGTGCAAGTAGGGTAGGATTTGAAGAGAGAACGAGGGAGCGAGCGAAAAAGAGAAAGGGGGATGTTCAGACAGGAATATCTTTGGTGGGAGGGAAAGAGGAGGAGTATACAATTGGAGAGAGGGAAAAGGGGAGGGGGTTTTATGCATACTTTCCGTTTTTCCCTGTTCACAATTGTTTTTCAAATCGCCACCATTTTTATTTATCTGCATAAGAGTGCCTACCAGTATTGCATAGTTAATAGTGTATGTTCTTGCCATTCCATTCTAACTTTCCGTTTGTGAAGTACAGGAATCTCGAATTCTGTGTACTTGCACTCAGACTGTTTTCCTAAGGGTACCTCCCCCTCTGCTGGCCCCCAATGCACATACATGAAACACAGCTTGCTGGCAGGAGTGAGCAAGAAAGAAAAAGAGCTAGAGAGAAAGTGAGGGACAGTAAGAGAGAGAGAGAGAGAGAGAGAGAGAGAGAGAGTAGGACAAGGGCTAAAAGTGGCAGGTTAAAAGCAACTAGGGGGAGGGGATAGTTTGTCAATGTTAGTCCAATGCCATAATTAGGACTTGGGCAATTGTTTCAAATAATTTTTTTGTATACAGTAGATGCAACTAAATTTAACTTCTTAAAAAAAAACATTTAAATTGATGTAGTTACGTGTTTGTAACTCACTATTGTGTATTTATGCAAACAAGTGTTCATCAGGACGAAACTGGGTTACACGCAATTACAATTACTTTGTCGCAAATAATGTCATAATCATCGTAATGCTCATCAAAGACATAAAAAGGTTTAATCTTACTCATAACAGATACTGTACAATTAGCTAAACAGCAAATTTGTTGAGGTAACAGGATGTGATTAAAATGGTTTCAGAAAAATGTAACCCCTCCACATAGTTCGAATTCTTGTCACTGTCACAAGTCACTAGCTCAAACTATACTATTTGTACGTTCTAAATAAAATAGGTTCAAAGTCAAACTTCAGAGTGATTGGACAAAAGACAGTTTGCCTTATAATGAAAAATTACATTATTCCAGTCTTACCAGCCAAAGACACTGCAGATGTTAAAAATAAATGAGGCGAAAATAGTTAAAAGAAAATATCTGCAAAGATTTTAGCCTCTTAAATTCAGGGTCTGTGGTAAATTTGACTACAAGCCACTGAAATGAGCAGTGTAGAAATGACCTCCTTTTTCAATCTAGCAAGAAGGCATTCGTGTAATGCATTGACCATACAATGAGGTATCGACCCACTGAGAGGTACATTAAGGAGCCGCAAGTCTGTTGAAGCATGTGGGGTGGGGTGGGGGGATGGGGGGGGGGGGGTATGAAAGGTCAAATTAAAGGTGCACTGTATCTCAACTCTTTGAAAAAAGCTTATGTACCTACTATACATCAGTTCATTAGTAAAGACGTAGGTGGTAGAGATGGAGCAAGAAGGATGAACAAATCCAAGCACATTTGAAACACTTACAAACACTTCCCTACCAGTGCAGGCAAGCCATTCTCCTGCCCAAGGACAATCATTATCTGAGGTAAAGGCAACAGTGTGTGTGTTTGGGAAAGAGATGCTTATACTGAAGCTGATCTTGAAAGGGCCTGTGCGATCGATCGCACTAAGCTCCCCGCCAAACTGAGTAATCAATGTGTTTTTAAAGGGGAAGCAGGTTGCATGAAGTGTGCGTACTTGGGCTCCATTGATGCCACCAGATGTATTCAGAGAGGGAATTTTTTATGAAAAAGAGCAGCGTAGTGATTATAAATCGAGGTCAAGCCTGTCGTTTTAAACAATTATCTGTAGAATCAGGCTGCTTTGAGAAATTGAGACGTGATCAACATAAATTGGTCTATTATCAAGACATTGGGGAAACATTTTGCTAATTTGCTCGCAGATTTGTTTCTTGTGCTCAACCCTAATTACTCAAATATAAAGCGTACACCAATAAAATAGATGGTTGCCATGGACATTTATAGTATCAAGAATACGAACATACTTTACATTGGCTGTGTGGAGACATTTTTGACTACCTTTATCAGCTTCATTTAAAGCTTGACTTTAAAACAAAAATAATTACGTATTTTAAGATACCAAGAATAAACGTAATTAGGCCTACTGTGGTTGAAAGTAACAACATATGAAGAAAGAAAGAAAGCAGACAAGACAAAGGGAAAATTTGCGAAAGGGGTTTCTTTGGAGAGTAAGGATTCTCAATAAAAAAACACCTCATTCTATTCATGACATATACACACCAGTATACTATTTCATACAAATTCTACTATTATAGGATCTTCACCTTTAAATTGGTTCATGCTTTCATTCTCAACACCCCCTCTCTCACCCCAAATCCAACACTCCTGCACCTGCAATAACACATACTGAATTAGTTTCCTCTTGAATTAGCATCTGAGGCAAGGACTATGCTCAAACAGAGATATAGGTTCCATACATGCCACGTTTCTGGGGACAAATTCCAAGGATACAGCAACTCTTAAACATGGCACAAACAAATAGCCTATGTGCGAAAGCAAGAGCGTGACAGAGAGAGCGACAGAGAAACAGACACAGAGACAGACACAGAAACATTAAATCAGCTAGAGTGAACCAACAATGAGATCACAATACTCTGCCCTCCACTGGTAACAGTTAGATAGAACAGTCTCACACCTGTCTGGCTGATGACATAGTGGCATAAATTTTGTCCTCACCTTGCAACATTACCAGACAGACTTGTGGCACAATGAATGAGTGATTCACTCAGTTACTCAGCAAGAGATGTTTAGTTCTTGTTTAGTTCACATAGTTTTCAAGCTATTTCTATTAGATACAGTCCATATGAACAAAAACAGTTTATTTTTTATTTAGCACGTTTCCTTCGGAAATATCTCAAGTTGGACAGGCTGAAATATCTCAAGATGGACAGGCTATATAAAATACTATTGTTAGCCGGTGTTGTCCATATTTGGGCGATGGCGTAGTGAAAAGTAGTCAGTTGCTAATGAGGACCGACCAAGGAAGTGAGTCACACTGACGGTAATGTTACGTATCGGTTGCAACAGATCCACACACCGCCAACGAGAAACGTGGGCTGCCCTAACTAGTACCGAGAACTAGGAAGCAACATGTGCTTTCTATAGTAAATTGACAAATCATCAACAGCCTAGCCGCTCGAAAGTGGAAATAACAGGAAGACCGTAAAATCTATTTTAGATTATTAATACATTCATGTAAGTATTTTTGCGTTATTTCCAGTTAATTTGAAGTAAAGCTGTTTTAATTATTTTTGAATAATCACTAGGCTATCAGCAGAGAACTATTGTATCTTTTGTGAAGTAGAGAGACATATTTTTACTGTGGTGGGCTGACTACTTCCTCATTTTACATGAGGCAAAGTTTGTTGTCGTTTGTCAGAATATTTAGCCTATTCTTCACTAAGAACATCGATGGGATAGAAATAAAACGATATATAATATAATATATAGGTTAATATAATACATAGGTTATGACATCCTTTGGCGTTTTACACATAAAAAAATTTATAAAAAAAGTTTACATTTTATTACAAAACCCATCCCATTATGTTTGTGAATTTCCGCGAGGTAAGGGGTTATTCCCGCGCCATAATAATCCCTTAGTGCGCTTTTGCACTGTCTCTACACCAGCACATTACATTTGAAGTAGATCAATGATGAAAAATATTTAGTGGATCGGTTTCCTATGCAGGTTCAAAAACTTTATCAGTGAGACCTGGAATAATGGTATTTAATAGTTGTTGTTTTTTTTGTTGATAATGACTGTTTTGTTTAAAGCCAAATGTGCTACTTCAAAAGCCACTTTGTACAAATGTGTTACATTACTGAAACAACTATCTCACTGAATACACTAACGTCTAGCTTCTAAATCGCCTATCCTATAGTGCTGTGTTTTTATTGACACTGTTCAATGATTAGACTGTGGGTTCGTATTTCTACTTGCAAATTTACAGTTGAAGCTACAACCTTAGAGCAAAAGCAAATAAACAAAGGAACTTCACAGGTTGTTCTTATAGTCAGTGCTTTTAACTTTTTAAACTTGCAATGACCACACTATCTCAAAGAGCTCTGTCAAGGTCTTGGTTTGAATGTGTGATTTTAATCAGATTCAGTCAGTAAATTTAGCAGATAACATCCTGTTTAGCATATAACATCATCCTACACACATAGCTTAAAGAGAATTTACAGTAGCTTCAAGTCTGCAACTGGGAGAAAGAGACAAAGTAGCAGGCTGAGTGTGTTTAAGGTTTCTGTAACGCAATGGTAAAATATCTTCTAGTCCAAATGATGTGAGGCATAAGGCATAAAACCACAATAACACCCCAAATGTCACCAATATCATTGTCATTGAAATGCCAGTGTTGTGATTAGGCATAGTAATTCAGTTAAATGTTAATTGTTTGCATCAACCTCAAGCCTCACACTGGCATTTTTCAACTTAAACAGACACACTAAAAGGCAATCAAATATTGTTTGCATCTTTCTGGAATGTTGTAAATAAACTTTTGAACAGTTTAGCATTTGCTTAATCCTCATCAACAATAAAAAGGTAAATGGTACAGCCTAACTTGCCTGCTTAGTAGACAGTTCCTCTGAAGGGGGTAGTGAAGTGTCCTCTGAAGTGATGACTAAAGACTAAACTACACATGGATATGTTTTATGTCTGCTATTTTTAGCGTTTGAGGAGCTTCTGTTGACAACCATTTGACAGTAAAAAGACTTACTAATGACTGTGAAATAGTCATATTCCTAATATGGCTTCATCAAGCCTAAAGATGTACAATGTTGTAAAATCTTGAGTAACAAAAGGGCTTAGAGAAGAACAAAGAGTTGTCAGTCAACAAATGCGTAGTTGCAAATAATCTATCAAATGACTTATCACTTAAATGCCGTTGACATGTTCTGTTTTCATTTTTACATAGAAACTATGAAGTCAGAGGTGAACGCAGGCGTCAACTTCGTGAGACGGTTTGCTGTGGAACGAGGTGGATTAGATGAAACTACAGCTGATGTGTTTGCTGGAAAGCTACAGAAACTTCTGTGTGAAAAATATGAAAATCATTGGTATCCTGATAACCCCATGAAAGGACAAGCATTCAGGTAAATATAAACATGAAAATAAGTTTGCCTAAGAATTTGCTAATAGGCCTATAGTATCAATAATATTTGGTGATGATTAAGTTATTGCATCCAGGTCCAGTTAAGAAAAAACTGTATAATTGTGTATAATTGTGGTTGACCTCGTACATTTGACCCCTCTCAGGTGTATCAGAATATTTGACAATACAATAAGTGATGATGTGGTACTGAGGGCATGCGAGGAGAGCAAGCTCAAGCCCAACCAACTGGGGCTCCCTCATGAGATCACATTATGGATCGACCCATTGGAGGTGTGCGTAAGGTAAGTACAGTCAGTATATTTTCCAGTAGCCAACATCTGAAACTCATCACATCTAGGAGAAACAAGAAATATGGCGGTCTTAAAGCTACATTGAAAACATTGGCCAAACAATTTGTCATGGTAGTGTAGGAAGGCCTTGTTAGACCATCATTACAAAATATACAAATCAATGTTTGTTCTTATGTTTGTCTAGCATAGTATTTATAACATTAAGTAAGGCAACAGGTCTTATGGCTTGATAATATGCTGTTTGCAACTTTGAGACTCCAACAGCACAACAAACCAAGATGAGGAGTAGTGTTTTAGTAGACTCTTAATCCTTGTATTATAATATTATAAAAAATAATAATAATAATACAATTCATTTGTGAGTGAACTACTTTGATGCTGAATCGGCCTAGTTTTTGTGCAAGCTAACTGTCAAACTCTCTTTGCAGATCAGGAGAAAACGGTAGGCCCTTTACCGTTGCTCGTTTTAAAGAGGACGAAGTGAATGGGGAAGAAGATGTTGAGAGAGATGAAGATGAAGACTCCTTTGATGCCGAATCAATCAGTCTTGACACATCTGACTACCACTCTGCTACCTCATCTGATTGTGGCTCTGCTGTATCAAGTGACGCAGAGGAGGAGGGAAAAGATGGACAGAAAGAAGGCAATAAAGTAGAGGAAAGGAAAGAAAAAGTGGAAGGCAAGCCGTATATGGTAGAAATGGTGCCCAGGGCTCGGGAAAACTTGCGTAAAGGAGCACAACTGAACAAACCGAAGTTTGCAAAGAAAATGGTAATTCATTTCACTTAATTTCTCACTCTTTCTTCCTTATATCACATCAACAGAAGTGATTTGTGAGGGACAGTAAATATCTGTAATGATTTGTTTTAACTCATTATTCATAAGCAGTATATTTGTAGTGAATGAATATACTTGTTAAGTTGTTTTAGCAGAGACAAGGGGGTTGATCAGAATCAGCAAGAATTTATCTTACAGATGAGGAAGATAAACTTTCTCTTCTTGCTCTCTCTATTTGTCTCACTCTCCAGGTCCCCACTAGTTTACAGTACTTCTACCAACCTGCACCTGTTTGGCCTCAGTACAATAAGGGTCCAGTCTTCCTTTCCACTGTTTGTACACCTCCGCGTCCATCTACCTTTGGCTACTACGTCATGCCCCAACAACCTCCACAGTTCATCATTCCACAAGCCACTCTCCAGCCGTGGGCTGGTGTGAAGAGTTAAACACGTTCGGAGGTAGCCATAATATCTACTGAGCCAGTCATCTTGACAATGGTCTAAGCTTTTATATGGGCAAAATGCTTCCGACGTTGGCGTGCATTATTTTATACTATTTTCAAAGGCTGATAGAGGTGAAGGTTTAATTTCATGGACCTTCATAGAGTAATTGTACAGTATACTGTATGCTCTTTTAATTTTTCCTATGATATAGCAGAGCCATTTGAGGCTTATGTATTCCAGTAATACGTTTTCATACACAGCAGATATATTCTGTAGCAATTGGGTAAAATTCATTGTATCATTGTCTGCTAAATACATCTCAGGGACATATTATTATGGCTCAGTCATTCTTTAATATTTAATGGGGTTCTGTGAATATTGTTCCCTATCGATCTGTAACTTTTGTTAGTTCTCATGGATTTTCTACTAAATCGTGGAGGTGCTCTGCCTGGATAGACAATATGGCAATTATAAATCTAAGTAGTATTTATATAGCTAAAACTAAGATGCTGAAAATTCTACAGCTTTTGTGCAGGCTCAAATCGCAACTTTTAAAATTGATCTGGCCACCTATGGATGGCATGAACATCACATCTGTTTTCAAATTCTATGATTTTTATTTATTCTGAAATGACTTTTCCAGCTCGTTCTTGAAATGTATTTATATGTTTTAATACCAATACCAATTCCATCTCAATTGTATAAAAAAAATAAAGACACTATACAGTTTAGTAGTGGCTTTTTAGAATATGTTACTGTAAATAGCAGTAGACACTGGAAAATGTATTTTTTGGCGTGTTTGTGCAAAAATACACTGTTTATTTTCTGTGCTCATCTGATATGTACAGAGGTTCTAACGGGTTGTGGAAAAAAAGAGAAAAACGTTGCGTTCCCTCTCAAAGGTTTTGAGTTCCCTCGCAAAAGGATTGCGTTCCCACGCAATACATATGGCGTTCCCTCGCAAAACTGTTGTAGACCGAGATCATGTTCAGACATATCTAACAAGACAATAAATAGCCTGTTATTCTAAATGTATAATGACCACATTGAGGTCAAACTTCAATAAACAATTAACTTCCAAAATGCCATAAAATGTTGTGTAGCTTAATTTAGCAATGCTACACTACAATTGGCCAAAATTAGGAACTACGAAAGTAGGGTATTGCAAGAGAAGGTAAAACTATTGTGAGGGAACACAAATGTGGGAACTCCAATTATTCATTTTATTTTTCTCTCCTCTGTGAGCCATTAGGGACTCTGTAGACATGCATGTATTTTTAATGTTGTTTAATGCTTTCATTGCATTCACTGTGTATCTAGTCAAAACCACTTATTTTATACCTAAAATCTTTCTATTTTCTTATAAAATATTGATTAAATGGCAGAAAATTGCTACATTGTGTATGGTGTGATTAATCTGTGTAGACAATTTGACAATCAAAGACGGCCTTCTTCTTGACCGCATCCACTATCAAGTGTATCAAACCTATAACAATTACTTTTCTACTGAATACATACATTTTTTTATATAAGTTATACGTTTGAAATATTGTAGATTTTGATTGATTAATTGAAGTACATTGTAAAAACAAATAAAGTTGGCTCAATTTATAATTATGAGTAACCTGGCTGCCTTAAGATTTTGAGTAAGATGAGCAAAGAATATAGGTTCTGGCAAAGTTCGTTATTTTAGTTTGATGAACTTCAATTTAAGTTCATGCAACTCACTATGAAAAGTAAATTTGACAAAATTGATATACACTAAACTGATTATTTAATGATATTGACATGTATTCGTAACTTGAATAAATTTATTTTCTCGACACAGCACCTTCACGGAAATACGTCGGGTCAACATACTACTTTTTTTGCAGAATAGACATCGGGAGGGTAACACATGCCTGAACTCCCCCCTTCGGGTACCTCAGCTTCTATTCCCGGGTTTTGTTGCTTCCCAGGATGGCCCCTTTTGGCATCCGCAGCGTCAACATGACTATGAGGTCGTTTTATGCATAGACAGTTGAACCTAGGTGATTAAGGTGCGTGAGCTATGACCCGCCTACCTTTACGCCGCGGAATTTGCACCCGTTGTATGCGGCAATTTCAGGGGTTGTCATTAATGATAACGATGTTCAGAGTAAGAGTTGCAAAACTATGTTTTTCATTTGCCTTATATAATTTGCTATGTATGTTTAATAGGGATTGTATCGCTTTGAGATCACTCTTGCAAAGTAAAGCACAATCCAAATAAATTGTATTATCATTAATACTACATTAATTAACTTGCTGGGATATATGCAAATATATTACCTCAATGGCCTATCAGGATAGCAGTAACGATGACTTACTTCACGCGGTCAAGAATCAGGTGACGTCTTCAGTATGTTAATTCAATTGTTCTTGAGTAAACTTGAATGTCTAAGTTGCATTGACTATGTTTTGCGTGATCAGTTGAGCAGGTTTAAACTTGAAATAACAAGTTGACTCAATGTTTTCTTAATTTTAGTACAACTAACTTATTAAAACAAGTTGAACTAACTAAAAGGCCAAATACATTTTTACAGTGTAGGCTAGATGTTAGTTCAACGGACCTGAAGAAAATCAGGCAGCGACATTGCGCATTGCTTTCTGGGTTGTCGTCTAGCAACATCTCCTGGGTAGCTAAGCTACTCAACATTTTTCCAAATATAGTAGGCCTATATTTCATCTGGGAACTTTTTCCATTATAATATTTCAAATACTATGTACTGTTGGCATACTGCATACAGAATTTTCGTCATGTTTAGTATATTAAGGATCCAAAGTATGCAATTCCGAACACAGCCAATCTACTTGTTTGAGTTCTCGGTTTAAAATAGGTTGTTCTTGCGTGACGCTTGCACCCGCTTTGCTTCGAATAAATACTAGCTGCGTCTCCAATCATACTACTACTTCTGACTTTTAGTAGGTACTGCAACTGCCTTTACAATGTTTGTACCTTTCGTTGCATGCAGAACATATTGCTTGAGTACATACTGTACTCCGATATATTCTCTAGAAATTAGGAAGTGTTGATTTCTCGTGATACTTACACGTTTATACATTTCTGACTCAGAAAAATAGGTGTATAAGTCTATGCAGGATGGAAAGTGACAAATCAATCAATACATACATACATAATTTAATCCATCAACAACTACATAAATATGTCCCATAAATACATATGTATGTTAATAAATATGTCCTTCAATAAATAAATACATAAATATACCCATCAATAAATACATACAATATGTATTGAATCATTTATTTATCATTTGATTTAATGATTTATTGACACATTTATTGAATTTATTCGTTTAAGCTTATATTGAAGGATCTATTTATTGACACATTTAATGAAGGATTTATTTTTTTATGGATTTCATGCTCCAACATGCAAATTAGGACGGTTTTGATTGGACTGCAGACTTCAATTTATTTATTGATGGATATATGTATGTATTTATTGATAGATATCTGTATTTATATATTCATTGATGTATATATTTATGTATTTATTGATGGATTTTATGAAGCATTTATTGATTAATTTGTCAATGTGCAGCCTCCATATTGGTCTGCTTCTCATTATAATTGTAAAGCAACAGGTCCAATACGTAGCATGTTTAGGACTACATTATTGATGAAACAGATATCTCAAAATGTTATCATTCATGAGGGCCTTTTTAAAAAAAAATTGAAAATTAAACAACTGCACATAGCCACCAGAGGTCCCTCTACAACTTTTGACAGAGTATAAAATTGTTGTGTTCAACATAATGAGCAATTATATTTTCTATTTTCTCAAAATAAAATATAAGCTCTTTAAGAGAAATAAGTTTTCTAGATATATTTAATCTCATATTTGTCTTTTAAAATTTGGGCATCGTGCCCATTCACACAGAGGGTGTATGTGCCCCCTCACTTATTTGAAATCAAATCCGTAGCATTATGTCTATGCCAGGACTCAAAATTAGCAATGGTAGCAATGGTAGCATAATCTTGCCAGCCTACCATTTTTTCACTGCGAAATGCAGTTTAGGGCCATGTCCATTGAACGTTTTATTTCAACTTCCAGCGCCTTTTCAGCATTGTAAAGAAGGAAGACATTGCTGAAGTGCGTTTGAAACTGGTAGCAAACTTCTGCCATCACTAAAATAAAAGTTAATTTCTAGCCCTGACATAACCCTTTAAGCAGCATATAGTTAAGGAGTTGTGAAACTGTGCCCCCTCAAAAAAATTTGATGCATGACGCCTCTGCTATGAGGTGTAGTTTGAAATGACAAACTGTAATAGGCTTAAATAGGCAATTATTAAAAACGCAATTTTTTATTTGATCGTAATATATGCGCGCAGCACACAGACCATGCACACCAACGTGAGACCCAACTTTCTGCAGCTTTGTATTTAGGTGAATGCCTAATGCCAGTGTTTAGTTGAAGTCATAGAGCGACGGGCGCAATAATATAACAGTGAGCCTACACAGTTCCCCCATCGTGCAATGCAGTTCCAGACTCGGGGGGATAGCACGGTCGACGGGGAGACTAGACAAGCAGCAGATGACGAAACATCGGAGACTGACCAGAGTGGCAGCGGCCGTGGATCAGCGTGCGCAATGGAGATGACCTCCAACAACTACCGGGACTCTAAAGTGGAAGGTGTTATTTATGATGGAATGATTAATAATCGAAATGGTGGTAACGCTACTGAGGTATTGGTACCACTGTCTCATACCGGGAAGCGAATAAATAATTTTGAAGGAGACAATCTCTATAGATTGCGTGACAGAAAGCTTTTACTTGAGGACAAAAAGCGTCTTTGCGCGTGGGCTTTGGCCACTGCACTTCTTGGGATATTGCTTATGATCATACACGCAGAGCTGTGCCCCTCTGTTTACCATACGGTAGGTTCATTAATACATTTGGTACTCTAAAATAACGTAGGCTATATAGGCCTATACGTATATTATTCAGAGGGCCCCTGATAGCAAATAACTGTTGACAGTAGAATTGCTTACCGTTTAACATTCACACTGCAAAACAATGGCTCTATATTTGGGTTACTTATTGTTTAATAGATTTCTCAAGACACCTGTTGATTTCCTAGAGAGAGAGAGAGAGAGAGAGAGAGAGAGAGAGAGAGAGGGAGAGAGAGAGACCGTCAGAGATATTTTCTACAACACACAACACTATCAGTAAGAAATTGCAAATTATGGTAAAAAAAAAATGCTCCAATCAACATGACGTCATGGTACACATAGAGTACACTCTGTCATTTGAAGTTATTGCCCTTTAGCTGACTTGATGCAAAAGATGACCGAAAAGCTAAGTAATGTAACTAAAACCTATGGGGTTGAACGGACACTCATGGGCCTCAAAGTGAGGAAACTGCATGGATATCCTGTGTATAGCTCCAAGAAACACACAAGAACTAAATTAGTCCTAGGCCAGAGAATTATTCATGTCAGGGTCTGTGCAGGTGAGACACTAAGCATACTTTCTTATTTAGTAGGCTATAGGTTAAATACACTGAATGGTATTCACATTAACCTTTAATTATGAATATGATACACAACTTTAGTAAATACTGATGCTGTATACAAATGTATAACATTGTACAAACTGTTGCATGGGGTCACATTATGATGCCAACAAACTAGCCAAGCAAGTAATTTTTGCATGTTCAGTAGACTGCAATTCCGTTTTAAAAAGCATGAACTTATACAACTGCCAATCTACGCTGTAATAACAGTTGCCTGATTAACAGTCTTGATTATTGCATAACTTGAATGCAGCACACATGTGGAACCCCACCTGGAATTTGAACCACTTTGACCCTATAATTAAGAGTCTTTTTGCAAAAAACTACTTTGTTCTGCAATTCTGCCATTAGTGTGCTTATTTTGGTGGATAACCATAGCAACAAGTTGTTAGCCTCCCATGTTGTTTTGTTTTTGTTACCTATGTTGAAAAAAAGTCAAGCGCACCTCCTTACTGTAAAGTCAGTGATGGATGTTAGTGTAAGAAACCCTTTGTCTGTCAGATTTCTGTAGCTTTAGTCATTTACCTTTAGCAACATTAATGGGATCGATGTAAACGTAATGGAAGCATCATCAACACAGATGAGTTGCTTTAATTGTTTTGCATTAGGCCTACTGTACTTTCTCCATTTCTTTGATTTTGGAAACCACTGATGTTCTTTATGCATGCTATCATTTACTACACATTTATGTAAAAAAGGAAAGTGGTTAAACCCCCTAAATAAATAAAAAAGTATTTTTAGGCATTTTGTTTCTTGAGGGCAAGGTTACGCAGGAGAGAAGGCTATTTATGGCAGTTTTTCCACATTTAAGGTCCTCCTGCCTCATTTGGATTGCTCACTTTGGGGTATCTTTCCACATCATTTAGTGTGTAATTGGTGTTTAATAATGCAGGAGGGGCTGCCTCCAAAGAAAGGTACTAAAACATTGGGTCAGAAATCGGTCTTATATCTGACCATAAAAACAACAATTTTGCTTAATGTTTTTTAGCACTATTATACACAGTGTGTAAATCAATAAATAAAAGAAGCTTCAAAACAGGCTTACAGCCATAAGCCCATGGCAAGGTGGATAAGGTAAGGACACTAAAATACATAAGAATAATGTTGAACTGTTATGTAAGTAAAATGATTACGTGTGTCCATAAGAGTTTGAGTAACCATGCAGAAAGTCCGCTAATTAGGAATCAATTAGGGATTAGATTTATCTCCGCCATGATCGTCAATCCTGATGAGAGCAATCCATTCAAGAATTCGAGAAACAACTTGTAACTAACATATTAGGTATTCAAAGGGATTGAAATTACTCTTTTTGAAAGGGAAAACATTAGCCTACACCATTTTAATAGCTGTTCACTCCACCATATGGAATTTAGTCAAATGTAAAGTCTTCTAATTAGCCTTTTCGAACATAATTGAACTTGTTGCAGATGCTACAGTCGAAACTGTGGAAAATAAATGCCCTGCCAACGTACGTCACACCAGTCTTCTCTAAATTCAAGTTTCCGAAACTTTGAAAGTTTGCTATTAGCATTTAAACTGTAAACAACGGCACATAATTAAATGAACCCGAAAAAACTCCCATCGAGGTAGCATCAGCTAAGGGCACGAAAACGTAATTATGACACTATTTTTAGACTTATGTTGACCTTTCTATAACAATGGTCAAGACACTCAGGGAAATTGTGTGTGGTGTTTGGTGCGCTATCGGTTTAGCCTTAGTTCGAACCTGAACTGTTAACACTAAACAATGATGAGTGACATGAACAAGCATTTATAGGTTATTGTTGATTATATTGTATTGCCCAGTGGGAACTAGATTGTTTTGAAAAAGGCCAATCAAAAAGCAAATTTGTTGTATGCTGGCATGGACATCAAGGCGTTTCATCCAATGAAGTGATATTCAGAGCATTCTTAATATTGCTATTGGAAAATGAAAAGCAATCAAAATGTGTTACTAAAACATTCAACTTCCCCTTTGCCTTTCTGTTTTTGCTCTGTTACTTTTAAGGGTTCCAGCTATGCCTTCATCATCAATTGCTCCATCAGCATGTCCACTGGGTGCCTTCTGATTCTCATCGTAGCCTTCCATTATAAAGACATTAGGGTGAGTACAGCCTTAATCTTTTTCTAAAAGGCTGTATCAGTGCTGTGAAGGCTAATGTAATCTAATGCTTTTAGAATAACACATTAGTTTAGTGCCAGTGTTGTGTGACATATAAATATGCAATGCGTTCAAACATGTAATAGGGATTATGTCAATGATACTAAAACGTATTCAACTAGACAAAGCCTTTTTAATTTTATCAGCTCTCAAATAGACCATCTTAAACATCAAACTCGCCCGTAACCTTCCCCAGCGATAAACATAACATATTAACATCATCAACAACCACAACAAGAACAACAATGTAACATTTTGCATGAAAGATTAAAGTAATTTGACACTGTCTTAAAACACCATCTATTCATGTTCGTGTCACTAACAGTACATTTTGAAGTGTTTTTGGTTGACTAAAGGTCGAATATTCAGAGCAAGTGTTTCGTGGAGATAAGGGGGAAGTTATAGGTGGAGTCGGTTATCGTTGCTCTGACGGTGCAGTTATCGGCCTTAGTTAAGCATAGTTCAGCTGTGCCTGAATTCTTCATTCAAAGTCACTTTTCAGTAAACTATTAAAACAAAAGTGCACATCTAGACCATATGAACTATGTGTAAATAATATAAATGACCAGTTGTGATCATCATAAAACATTTATTATGGCTTTATGGTTTATATCTAGTTTCATGTATATTCTGGACTAAGAAAGAGGTATTTGGCCGGGGTCCCAGGAGGGTGTTGGATAGGAAATCAAATATTAATAGGGAGAATTGCTGACAAACCTATCCCCATTATTTAATACTCAACCTCTGAGGTTAATCCAGAACGTTTCTGTCCTGGCCCATAATAGAACAGATAGGGCATGGTTGTGTCTGTAGAATACCAACTTGCCACCTGTTTTCAGTGTTTTCTTATAATTGTCTAACTCAGTGACATGGCTATTAAAATATATACTACTTTGTCAGACACAGGACATTTGAACGTCTTTGAAAGGACAAAAAATATGTGTGTGTAACGCCCAAACTCCGCCTTGCCATATCTCCGTTTTACTAATCACCTGCACCTGCTTTTGATTAGCTTTCTTTTTATTCACCTCTCTTTACCTCATCAGGCAGTATTGTTTGGTTACTCTCCTGTGACCATGCCAATCTTTATTATGGTCATGTCCGTGGCATCTATTCCTGTTAGACGGATTCCTGTTTCTGTACGTTTTCTGGTTGTTTTACGTTTACCTTCCACCCATTTGTACTGATACCTGAAGATAGTAAACTATAGCACCGATAGCCTGATTCATTACTTCATTTTGAATAGATTTCCTATTTTGTCTTCTTCTTGTCCGGTCTGTTTACATTCCCTAATCTCTCTTTCTGCTATTTATCCCTAGCTTTTTATCATAGATCACAACCAAGTAGACTGGCGTATTGCCATGACCAGCCACAGGGTTTTTGGGATATCTCTGGAGCTGCTTATCTGTGCTATCCATCCTGTGGTCACATACTGGGAGATGGGCGTCCCTATACCCGAGGCTAGAAGGGAGGCCGAAGTAAATACCTCCTCCTCGGCCCCGCTGTGTATTTCCTCCCGCCACGGGGAGGCCCTGATGGACACAGAGTTGCTACTGTCAGCACTGATGTTCCTCCGCCTGTACCTGGTGCACAGAGCCATCCTGCTCCACAGCAAGGTGCTCCTGAGCGCCTCCTACAGGAGCATCGGCTCGCTGAACAACATCAGCTTCACCTTCCGCTTTGTGCTGAAAGTACTGATGAACAAGTACCCGGTTCGCACTCTGCTGGTATTCATCCTTTTCTTCTGGCTCATCGCGTCCTGGATAGTCACACTATGTGAAAGGTAGGTTGTAGCACATCAGACACTTATGATCCTACCCCCTTTACGTGACTGTGTAGTGGAGTATTACTGGCTGTACAGAAGGTGATTATGCTACCAGTACTGCAGTACTGTGGTACTGGCAGCTTAATAGGAAAGCAGATAATTTTGCTGTATGACCCGTCCTTAATTCAGTATATATAAAATAATCTAAGTAAATAATTTAAATCCCTCACAAACAGCCACATAGTCAACCCTTTTCCATTATTACATTTTTTTTTGTATCAGCTACAACAGCTTATCTGTTTCTGAAAGTAAAGTTGCAAATGCATATTAGTTAACTGATGCAGATTGTCCACTATCATCCTTGCCCACTCAAAGTTCAGTAGGGTACACAGTAATATGTCACCTGTTCATACAAAAATGGTCCCTTTAACTATTAATATTAATTAATTATTCTAATTGAATTAGTATTTTACCTGCTACCTCACATACGATAAACAAATAAATAAACTAAATTTTTAATATTTTATACACACACACCAAAAACAGATGCCCAGCAGGTCAACACCCCACCCCATAATTTTTTTTGCTCATGACCATGGATTTGTTCCCTAAGAATTGTGTGCATGCAATTGTAATTTGTTTTTCAAACAGGATTAATACTAAAAAGAGCATGTTTTAATAAATGTTGTGTGCCCTCTATGTGCTACTTTAGTATTCCAGGATATACAAATGTAATCTTTACATCAAAGCATGCAGGCTACACATAATGGGTTGTGATTGACAGTCCCTCTGCAAGTATTATTGGATATCCCCTTTGATACTACTGATTCATGTGCATTCCTTCCAGTCCATTTGGCTTACATCGACTCATATGCATGTTGCAATACTTTGTATAAGATGACAGCAGCGTGACACACAAAGTACTGACTGAATTATGCTCTCTGTCACTCCCTGCAGGCAGACCCAGGAAGTGACGGGCCGTATGGACACTGCTTTGTGGCTTATAGCCATCACGTTCCTCACTGTGGGCTACGGGGATGTTTCCCCAAAAACCAGCTGCGGCAAAGTGGTGTGTCTGTTCACTGGAGTCATGGTACGAAAGCAGTGTTAATTTAGAAGACAGAGAGATTCAAGTTTGTGCTACATGTCTTTTTTGTAAAACGGTTAGGGCCCACATACTGTATATCTTATCTCTAAGACATGCATGGCTGTTATTGTCTCTTTTGTAGTGGGTGGTGTTTAATCGTTCTTAAAAGTAAATGTTGCCCTTCCCTTTCATACAATTCCTGCTGCTACCACTAGAGTACAATATACTTGCTCAAAAGTTTATACGGTTAGAATGTTTATTATGCATGCATAAAGTGAATGGTGGAATCTTGACTGGGGGTCTCAGGTGAAAGCACTCCTTTCAGTTCGAAGTTAATCTAGGCAACTTTGACATATAAAGTGTTGTCCTGGCACAAAAATTACGTTAAAATATGCACAGATAAGAAGCATGTTGTAGCTAAACATTACCATTTTATGCTCCTGACAATGAAAAGGTTTTTATACCATAACAGTTTATAAACACACAAAAGAGAGTTGCATAAAAACACTGTAAGTGCCTGATTCAGGCCTTCTCTGCACTATCCTGTAACCCAGTAGTTCTAACTAATCTTAGCAGGCATGTCTCCCTTGTGTCGATCGGTGCTGCAGATAACAGCCTTGTAATGTTAGGTGCTTCTGCTGGCTTAGTGGTACCTGAAACTTTGTATTAATTGATACTAAACCAGCAGCAATTGTATACTGCATTCTTACACATAGCCCAAATGGGTTTAAGAATTACACAGCACAATGGCTTTAGTTTTTCTTAATTTTGAAAGATGTGGAAGGCTTATAGATGCAAATGGTGCACACAGTATATGGTTCAATTGGGTGTACTTCAGTGAGCTCGGCCAATGGCTGGTAGTCTAACCCAGAACACAACACTTTATGTTGCTCAAACATCTGTTTTCCTTTGTTCTTGTTAATCGTATGTGATGTCAGTGTAAACACAAATTAAAACCCCGCAAAAAAAGTGAGAGATTCAGTTTGAAAGGCACAAGCAGTCAGAAGGAATGAACTCATGGACTCATCAGGGAGGTTAGGTGAAATGGAGTCAGTCAGAGATCCAGCCAAGTATGGCTGCCTGGCGGCCATCAGATACTGGCTCCCCAACTCACCTCTGGTCCATCCATTTCCAATTGAAGCAGATCAGCAGTTCCAAGCCACCATGGCAGTGGAATGGTGTGAGCCAGGCTGAGAGACCACGCTGACACAGTGGAAAATAATCCTTCACTCTCTTCTCTCATTCCCGCTCTCCTTGTTTTTATAAGCTTTACCATTTTTTTAAGGGAAAACTTTCCACCATTTCCATTTTTAGGTGGTTTATAGCTTTTGGCACCAAAAGGGCAGAAGGGCGTGCCAACCTGTGCCAATGATTTGGAAAAAAGTTTTCTTCTCCCAATAGGGCAGTCCCGTAAAGCAATGAGTGGAATGGAACACACCTGTAGTGGTGCTATAGTTGTTTGCGGTGGTGACGGCAGTCAACCTCTGACTCCAGCTGGGTTTTTGGAGTCTTATCAGTGGGTGTGAATAGATCTTGGGAAGGATATGCCTCATATAATTCCATTAATACACAGTAGGGTAGGATCACACTGAATCCCAGTCGCTGTCATTCCCTGGAAGCAGAGGGCGTGATTATATTTACAAAAAGACAAGATAAAATGTATTAGTGTACTTATAGAAATGTTCCACTTTATTTATTGTATTCATTAAAGATAGAAGTTTTGTTGTGCCCTCTAATGTGCATGTCCCCCTCTCTCCCTCTCCCTCTTTCTCCATTTTTACCTCTCTCTAATGCAAGCCAAAAAAGGAATACAGGTAAAAAATGTAAACATAGTGTATCGATACAATTTAAATGTCGTCTGTCAAAAACAATAATGTCCAATAAAGGCCCAGCAACATCACCAAGCTATTCTTAGTGGAAACACTTGCTATTATAACAATACCACTGTGGCCTATGTATAACCATTAGACTCTAAAAACATAACGTTGATTTATTGAAAATAACCGGATTAACTTTCAGATAACCTAATTCACTAGAGTACAAGAGGTAAAAGAAACAAGGGAAATTCTTTGCATTGTTTCTATAAAACACCACATCCAGGAGGAGAATAAAAGGGCTTTTAGTACAGCTTTAGAATCAGTATATAAAGAGCATCCAAGGATATAGGTCTCTATCCCCAGAGGTTTACTTGGTGAATTGTGGCACAACGCTCATATATCTGAAAGATTAACAATTAAATAGCTTGTGGTGTTTTAATATGTAAATTAGATGATTGAGGAAGGAAGGCAATTCATTTTAGTTTTGAAATGCAGTAGTTCTAAAGTTGAGTAGTAATGAGTAGTGATATAGTTAGAAATGGCAACCTTACCCATGGCTCTTGTTGTTTGGTGTTAGGGTGTAGCATGCACTGCCATGCTGGTTGCTGTCGTGACCGAAAAGCTGGCTCTGAACAAAGGAGAGAAACATGTGCACTTCTTCATGATGGACATCCACATCTCCAAACGGGTGAGAGGAACACATGAATACTAGATAGAACATGGAGGGGGGTTCTTTTCATATTTATCAGTAACTCACCACATATTTATATCCAGTAACAGCCCAGCTGTACCTCATCACCATCAAAGGTTTCTACAATAAAAACATTGATGACAACGGATGAGGCCTTTTGGGTGGACGGAGAGAGATTTTTCCGTGCCGCACACGTGTTGACTTTTGAGTCTTTTTATAATATTTTTTCCTTAAATAGGGCACACATAAGGTCAGGACAGTGTGGGAAAAGGTCTGAGGCGGGTTGATGGGGTAGGAAGATGAGGCCCGCCAATGTCTTTATAGCCTCCACAAGGCGTCAAAAGGAGGAAACAATTGTGTGCCTGTCAGGAAAGAGACTTGTGTCAGTCCAGGATGATGTTGCAACTGACAGGAAACTGGATGTTCAAGTGTGAGCGTCTTCCAGCCTGAAATAGGGAATAGAATGTCAGTGAATGTGAACTCTGAGACGGGGTGCAATCAGGATAATCTGCTTTATAGTCTTAGACAGGATTTTTTAATGTTTATTCTGTGGAAAATGTTGAACATAAACAGAACAATGTAAGTGGTTGATCTACTGTGAAAATGGGGCTATTAGATGTATGTTTACAGTGCATGCAGAAAGTATTCAGACTCGTTCACTTTTTCCACATTTTGTTATGTTACAGCCTTTTTCTAAAATGGACAATGTAATTATTTTGTTTACCTCATCAATGTACACAATACCCCATATTGACAAAGCAAAAACATGTTTGTAGAAATGTGTGCAAATGTATTAACAACATTTACATTATGTACCTTATGTATACATTGAGTATGCAGACCCTTTAAATGCACCCTGCTATGACACTCAAAGGAGCTCAGATGCATCTTGTTTCCATTGATCATCCTTGAGATGTTTCTACAACTTGATTGGAGTCCACCTGTGGTAAATTCAATTGATTGGACATGATTTGGAAAGGCACACACCTGTCTATATAAGGTCCCACAGTAGACAGTGCTTGTAAGAGCAAAAAACAAGCCATGAAGTCAAAGGAAGTCCGTAGACCTCAGCCACAGGCTTGTGTCAAGGCACAGATCTGGAAGGGTACAAAAAGATTTCTGCAGCATTGAAGGTCCCAAAAAACACAGTGGCCATCATCATTCTTAAATGTTCAGAACCACCAGGACTCTTCCTAGAGCTGGCTACCTGGCCAAACTGAGTAATCAGGGGATGGTCTCTGACAGATCTCCAGAGTTCCTCTGTGGAGATGGGAGAACCTTCCAGAAGGACAACCATCTCTGCAGCAATCCACCAATCAGGTCTTTATGGTAAAGTGGTCACTAAAACAATAAGGCACCCAAAGGAGTCTCAGACTATGAGAACCAAGATGCTCTGGCCTGATGATACCGGGAATTAACTATTTGTCCTGAATGCCAAGCGTCAGCGTCTGGAGGAAACCCAGGCACCACTCATCACCTGGCCAATACCATCCCTACGGTGGAGCATGGTAGTGGCAACATCATGCTGTGGGGATGTTTTTTTAGCTGCTGGAGCTGGGATACTAGTCAGGATGGAGGGAGAGATGAACAGTGCTCTGGACCTCAGACTGGGGCAAATGTTAACCTTTCAGCGGGACAATGGACCGAAGCCCACAGCCAAAACAATGCAGGAGTGGCTTTGGGACAAGTCTGTGAATGTACTTGAGTTGCCCAGTCAGAGCACAGACTTAAACCTAATTGAACATCTCTGGAGAGACCTTGAACATACCTGTGCATCGACGTTCCCCATCCAACCTGACAGAGCTTGAGAATAATGGGAGAAATTCCCTGACTACAGGTGTAGTCTGTATGTATGTAGTGCCATACCCAAGAAGACTTGGGGCTGTAATCGCTGCAAAGGTGCCTCAACACAGTGCTGAGTAGAGGGTCTGAATACTTATTATTTAAATGTAATATTTCCGTTTTTTATTTTTAAAAAATTTGCGCAAATTTCTGCAAACCTAATTTCTCTGTCATAATGGAGTATTGTGTGTTGATTGATTAAAGAATAAGGCTTTAACATAACAAAATGTGGAAAAAGTGAAGGAGTTAGAAAACTTTCTGAATGTGCTGCATTGTAGGTGTATGACAGGTTTCTATTACATTGTGGGATTTAGTCTTGAATCACTTTGGCTTTATAGCACAATGCAGAAAATCTGCCTTTAGGTCTACATATGTCCATTTAAAACTTAGTCTGCCACTACGGAGGATACAACCACTTCCCTTCTTCCAATGGCCACATCCTGTTGCTGGGTGCATCCTTTCTTCCGCTTGCGACTGTTTTGGTGTGTGCGCATCCTTGTGAGCTGTCCAGCGTCCAAATTTATGCTGACGGGAACGGGAAGACATCTGGACATAGCCCCCAACAGCCCCTAATAATAACCCTCACATCACCATGCCCAGTAAACAGGGTGGTTATAGTGCTTTTGGCAGCATGACTAACACAAATTATTAAACTCCAATACAAATGAGTCAAATTATGACAAATCACTGTCTGTAAAACACATTCAATATCCTCACAGTAAGATTACTTGTCCTTATGTTTTGTTTTAAGGTGTGCATGAAGCAAACAAATAAAGTAAATAAAGCACCTTATATGGCCACAGTTTGTTGTACCGGTAACTGTTTGCCTTTGAGCATGTCAACAAGATTTAACAAACAGACTCATTAACTTAAACTTAATCAGTCAAATGAAAAGCTAGTTTCTCTGTTACCTTTGTCTTCCTTTTTAATGTGACTGCTCTTAATGCAAATTATTATGTCTGATAAGAGCTGCTCTCATTTGTATGATATGCTAAGCACTCCCAGCCAATGTACATACTTTCCTTTGGCTTGACTGTGGCGTCTGGAGATTTGATTGACTGAGTCTTGATGTAGACATGTATCCTTTTCTCCTAGCTTCGCCACGCTGCTGCTAATGTTCTCCGGGAGTGCTGGCTCCTACATCGTATCAACCTGACCAAAGCCAATAGTGGAGAGCACCGGCAACACCAAAGAGGCCTACTTGAGGCCATCCGAGTGTGAGTTACCTAAGACCATGGATATTTGATACTAGTGATTGGAAGTAATATTATTGAATGTTAATATGGATATGTCTAAGATTTAGTGAAATTAAGTATTGAGAATCTCATAAAATAAGCATTCAGAATATCAGCATTCAGAGAAAAAGTAGGTTCCCAAAACAGAGATTTCCTTATAAGTAGATCTGATCTGTAAGAAGCAGTTCTTATTTATGCTACATGTGTTTCCTTTTTTACTTTGTGGTTGCATATTTTTGTCCAAGAATATGTGAAGATTTATTAATGCGTGGAATATTATCACAACTAACTGAGTGCACTGTGCTGTGTGTGTGTGTGTGTGTGTGTGTGTGTGTTTGTGTGTGTGTGTGTGTGTGTGTGTGTGTAAATACAGTGTATGGGAGGGGTTGGCGGCTGTAAGGGTAGAGGAAGTTGAGTTCCTGTTTTACTTAAGTGCAGAACCACTGTAAATAAATATGTTGTGGAAAATCTGCCTATGTAGTCACTTTCAATACCTTAGAATATGGATTTCCAACAGTTGGGACAAAGTCTTTTCGCTTTTATCTTTTAACTTCAGTATGAAAAGCTACCTGTTATAGTGCAATCAACTTTAAGAACCTTTCTAGTTATGTGTATTTATTTAACTTACCCATTCAATATACATAGCATAACTCTTGCATGTCGAGTTACATAATCTATTGTATGTGCCAAAATGAATCATTCTAAGACTTTCCTGTGTAGTTATATTGTGTTCATTTTCACTTTAGTCTATTTCACTCCGGAAAACATAGCTGTAGGCATTTTCCATGACACCCTAGTTATCAGGGATATTACAGCAAACTATACAGTGATATGTTGGCTAAATCTGTAAGTAGCTATGGATTAGTTATGACTGCTCCGACACACATAAACATGATCATATTTAAATTTTTGCTGTTTCTACTAAATACCTTCCATAAATTTTTAAATGTCCATCATTACAATGAAGCAATTAAAAGGAAAACAGGTTTAAGATAACAGTCTGTCATTTGTTTTGATAGATTTCGACACTTGCGTCTAAAACAAAGGAAACTGCGGGACTATGCCAGTGAGATGGTGGACCTACCAAAGGTAAATCCCACTACTCCTTTTACAGCCAGTGTCCACATTTTATTGTCTAGTTTAACAGAGCTACTATATATTATTAGGGGTGATGACACACACACACACACACACACACACACACACACACACACACACACACACACACACACATACACACACACACACACACACACACACACAAAACGGTTCTATAAAATGTCATTCACACTTATCATTTATAGTCTAAACAGAGCCTACACAGCCTACAGTATATTGACAACAAAGAAGGTTGGAATTTAAATACACTGCTCAAAAAAATTAAAGGAACACTTTTTAATCAGATTATCCTTCTGAGATATTGATCTGATCAGTTAAGTAGCAGAGGGGGTTGTTAATCAGTTTCAGCTGCTTTGGTGTTCATAAAATTAACAACAGGTGCACCAGAGCAACAATGAGACAACCCCCAAAACAGGAATGGTTTTCCAGGTGGAGGCCACTGAAATTTTTGCCCTCCTCATCTTTTCTGACTGTTTTTCACTAGTTTTGCATTTGGCTAGGGTCAGTGTCACTACTGGTAGCATGAGGCGATACCTGGACCCTACAGAGGTTGCACAGGCAGTCCAGCTCCTCCAGGATGGCACATCAATACGTGCCATTGCCAGAAGGTTTGCTGTGTCTCCCAGCACAGTCTCAAGAGCATGGAGGAGATTCCAGGAGACAGGCAGTTACTTTAGGAGAGCTGGACAGGGCCGTAGAAGATCCTTAACCCATCAGCAGGACCGGTATCTGCTCCTTTGTGCAAGGAGGAACAGGATGAGCACTGCTAGAGCCCTACAAAATGACCTTCAGCAGGTCACTGGTGTGAATGTCTCTGACCAAACAATCAGAAACAGACTTCATGAGGGTGGCCTGAGGGCCCGACGTCCTCTAGTGGGCCCTGTGCTCACTGCCCTGCACCGTGGAGCTCGATTGGCATTTGTCATAGAACACCAGAATTGGCAGGTCCGCCACTGGCGCCTTGTGCTTTTCACAGATGAGAGCAGGTTCACCCTGAGCACATGTGACAGATGTTAAAGGGTCTGGAGAAGCCGTGGAGAATGTTATGCTGCCTGTAACATCGTTCAGCATGACCGGTTTGGTGGTGGGTCAGTGATGGTCTGGGGAGGCATATCCATGGAGGGACGCACAGACCTCTACAGGCTAGACAACGGCACCCTGACTGCCATTAGGAATCGGGATGAAATCCTTGGACCCATTGTCAGACCCTACGCTGGTGCAGTGGGTCCTGGGTTCCTCCTGGTGCATGACAATGCCCGGCCTCATGTGGCGAGAGTATGCAGGCAGTTCCTGGAGGATGAAGGAATTGATACCATTGACTGGCCCCCACGCTCGCCTGACCTAAATCCAATAGAACACCTCTGAGACATTATGTTTCGGTCCATCCGACGCCGCCAGGTTGCACCTAAGACTGTCCAGGAGCTCAGTGATGCCCTGGTCCAGATCTCATTAGGAGCATGCCCCGACGTTGTCAGGCATGCATACAAGCACGTGGAGGCAATACACAGTACTGAGTACCATTTTGAGTTGCTGCAATGGAATTTCAGCAAAATAGACTAGCCTGCCGCATCATTTTTTCACTTTGATTTTCGGGGTGTCTTCGAATTCAGCCCTCTGTAGGTTGATAATTTTCATTTCCATCAAACGATGTGGCATCCTTTCGTTCCTAACACATTACCCAGTCCCTATCAGTTTAGATATCCAGCATGATTTTTTTCCCATTGAGATCTGATGTTTTCAAAGTGTTCCTTTAATTTTTTTTGAGCAGTGTATTTAGATACAATGTCAATTAAAAAAAGCAGCAATATGCTGCTTTAGAATAGCGGCTATAGACCTACAATAGTTTTAGAAAGCGTCTAGACCTCTTAACTTGTGTTATGAGATTATTTACTTCATGCACTGTACTTTTTGGTAATTTATTGAAACAGTAACCCACAAGCATATTGTACTTAACAGATGCAGATGATCATGTGTGACCTAAGTGCCAACTGGAACAACTCTTATCGAGAGCTTGAACAACGGATCCTGTCAATGGAACAGAAGCTGGATGAGCTGGGACGTTGCTTCCAGCAGACCTCTGAACAGCTTGCCCAGGCCCTGCGCTACCGCAACCCAGAGAACAGGTAGCGAAACTGTCACTTGTGTGCTTTAGCCATACCCATGAGTTTAGGTAAAACACTGATGTAGCAAAACACAGTGGGCTTGAACCCAGTTAGTAGTTAATTAGTATTGAATGAAAATTTTAATGATTCATTCATGATTTAATTCAATGAATGATGTTTATTTCTAGCAACAATTGTGGATAAACCAACCATGCCATCACAGTCATGTTCAAGCATTGCACTAAATTGGTCCTAAAAATATCATACAGTATGTCATATTGTATATTTGAGTTAATAAATACCGTTTTAACCTTTAACCTTTTCAGCACTGACCTTCAAACCCGCTTTCAGTATTTCAATGTATCTATTTCTCCAACAGGTGACATTCTGCTACAAGTATTTACTCAAGACTGGAAATGAATATAACTATGTCAACTACTTCTATGGGACTTGGGACCTTACCTCCCAAGTTGCACTTAAAACACGGCCTGCTGTACAATTTGGAAAACTAAAAGAGATTATGTATTCTGACCCAAGATGATGGACTGGAAAAAGACTCACAAAGACCATCAAGAATTTCCTTTTACTACATTGGCGTTACAGTTCAGTGTGTTTATCAGTTGTACATATGAATATGCACATAACACTATACCGCCACTCTCAATCAATGACAATGTCAGGATTATTCTTTTTATTGACTTTTGATCTGAGGTTCATTTGACACAGCTTCCAGTCATTTTCCTAATGCTTGTGTTAAACTGCATCAGGGAATTCCCAATATCATTATTCCTATGGAATGACAAATTGAAAGACAATTGTTTCAAAAGTCGAAAATTAGTTAGGTGTTCTTTGGATGGCTCTTGTTCACATAAAAAAATCTTTTCGGTTTTCCACACATTTCAGTGTAACATTTACAACACCACAAGTAAAACAAAGTAGAAGCATAAAGGACAATGCCTAATCAATTACACGTAACATTTGGTGTGTAATTGTTCATTTTGACTCCGGTATTGAGATTAGGCAACAAAGTAGTCACTCTACCCTTAAAGGTACTCATAAATCAAATGTTGGATGTTAGTGGCCTTCCTTGGTTAAGGAACATCGAAAAGGACATTGGTTTTTAGTTCAGACAAAAACAGTTTTTTGCATACTGCAAAACCCTGTGAAATAATGCTATCTATAGCATTGATACATAAACACTTTTTGTTTGCTACTCGCTAGGTCTGTTTGTAGAAAATCAGTTTGCAAAGAACAGGTCCATCTAGCGGTAGCTTTTCTTACTACATTCAGACAATAAATTGACCACCGTTATGTTCATGACAGGCTCCAAATTTAGAAACATAGAATATAAACTACCAATACTAGGAGAACCATCTCAAACAGGTAAACGTTTTATAAATAACGTATGCCTTTTATAGTCATGAGTCTACATCAGGAACCTCAGCCATGTCTTTCATTAAAGCTGAGATTTGTTATCCACAGATTTTGAGTACTTATGCTTACAAAGTCACATATGAAAGGGTCCTTAATAGAATTTCCTTACCTTACAATGTGGGTGATATAGATTATCAAACTTTGGCAAAGCAGATAAATGAAAACTGGATCTTTAAATTTGTTTTAACCAAATGTAAACTGGAGATTGATGAAAAGCACCTAGTCCCAAAATGTTTTAATTGTTCACATATTGTGAAATTAAGGGATTTCTGCGGTTTTCTGCTGCATTTACATTTTGCACAATAACGTTTATTGTAAAGTACTCTTTTGAACTTCTATAAAAGTAAGTAGTTGATCAATTGGGATGTATGACTACTTTCTTGAGCTAATCATAAACATATGCATTGTTTTCTACAAGTGATCAGGACTTATTACAATAACAGAATCTCAGTATCATGTAAAAGTAAAAAAAAAAAAAATAACAATCCCAAAATATTTCATTGAGGTGGGAAAATTATTTACAAACAGTAACAGTGGGACAATGCGCACAGTTCGCACATACATTCACAATTGTAAATATAATCTTGTAAACACAACCTCATCTATAAACCATGAAAAAATATCTCAAAGAACTGTAAAAAGACAGCCTTTAATTATTAGGAAGGTTTCTTGCGACTATTGCAGTGTTTTGTTCTTGAGGAGTTTTGGAGTTGGTGCCACAGATACGCAGAGTGCTTTGCAAACATCTGTCCACAAGTACAGGTCAGGGGCACCCGACACACTTTTCTTGGTTGCAGTATAATATTGGTTCCAATACGCTTTGATCTCCTAAAAGTCCCCCCTATGTGCTCAACTAAAGACTGAGCTCCATAGAACGTGTCCCCGCAGTTGACACAGACGTAAGTAGTGGCCTCTGCATGCAGCACGCAATGTCTAAGCAGGTGTAACCTATGCTGGAAGGTGCGGCCACAGTGACAGTGGTGGGGTCGGGGCCCTCGGTGAAGGTAGCGGTGGCGTATGGCGAGCGATGGCTGGCGTGACATGGCACCACACTGCCTGCAGGGATATATACTCTTTTCTCGCCAATTCATGCTCATACGTTGCTTCAGGGCCATCTCCCTGCTGTTGTTCTCAAACATGGTGACTACAGTCACAGGGCCGGTTGATGTGGTTCGGAGAAAGGTAGCAGCAGCAGGGGCAGGGACAGACATAAATACAGGAGGTGGAGCTTTAGCAGGTGTTAAAAGAATGGGTGCTGGAAAGGGACGATGTTTTATGCGAGACTGTGGATTGAGTAATTGTGGAACCAGATTAGTCCCTTTAAATGGCAATGCTTTGGTTAGAATCTTTCCCAAACTCTGTGTTGTGGCGACATTGTTCTGTGGGACAACACCGGTTAAAGTACAGGCAGGAGGCTGCAGAGCCATTAACTTGGTCCCTGACTCAACACTAGGTTCATTAACAACAACTCTGATCATTACTGGAGCGGCTGCTTGTTGGCTAGCCGATGAGAAAGGAAAAAAGGGTACATTGCACACAATACTTTGGCTAGGGCTACTGATGCTCTGCCGGATCTTTGCGGAAGAGATAGCCGAACCAATAGATGACAATTCATTATGTAAAGCATAAAACAACTTGGTATTATGAGTCTGTATTACATGGTTTAAAACAGCATGTTCACCTTTAAAGAAGGCTTTACATGCAAAGCATTGGATGGGCTGGTTTTCAGTCTCTGTCCTTGAGGTGGAAGCCTTGGTAAAGGCTAAAAGTGAGTCAGAGGCTAAAGTATCACAAGAGTGTAGCATAGTTGGTGGGCCAAACAGCATTTTTCCAGATGGACAACAATGAACCTGAAAAGTCTCATTCTGGTGGAAAACTTGGCTGCAGAGTTTACAAGCATACAAAGACACCTTATGGTCCAAGAAGGTCTTTTGATTAGGCAAACGTTCCTTGCATAATGGACACTGCAAAGCAATCTTGGTCCTATTTTTAAAGCAATGCAACAGATGGACCTTCACGTTTCTAAATGGCCCTCGCCCACACTGGAAACATGTTGATGTGGAATTTGAGGGTTGGATCCTGCTGTTGTAGTCAGGACTGTGAGAAGAGCTACTAGAGTACCTGCTAGTATCCGAGTCAGACTCTGACAGGTTAGTTATACTAAAGTCTGAATCACTAGTATCTGATATAGACTTTGTGTTCTCATCACTCTGCTCCCCTACATCCTCAACCTCTTCCTTGTAATTGACACCTGTGCTAATCTCATCCTCCTCTCCTGATCTTTGCTGGTCTGAATCATTTCCGTTGCTTGAACTGTTTGTGACCGTTGTTTCCCCCTTGGTTTTATCCTGGCACGTCACATTAATATCTTCAACTTCATTTGCACTTGCTGTTCCATCACTTACTGCATCAATCTCCACAATTTCCTGGTTCCATTGTAAATTGTCACCATCAATAGGCTCTCCACTCCACTGGGTCAAATTGTCATCACTTTGCTTTGTAAAGCTGTATGCGTGGTCAATATCGTTGCCATTTGTGGGACTATTGCAGTATGTGTGATCTTGGGCCACGGCTTCTGAAAGCTTACTCAGTAACCCCTGCTTGGAAAAAGGAGTCCAAGTTGGTTCAGCAGCTTTGTTTAAATAATTGTATGTCGTGGGGGTCAAATGTGTTCCTATGTGCTTGTTTAGCTGCCACAAACTGTTGAAATGTTGTTTGCAATTTATACAGAATAGGACAGAATTTAGGTGTGCGTTGTTTAGGTGGGTCCACAGTGATGTCATGCGACGAAAGGTCACCTTACAGATGTAGCAGGTGGCTTCTGTGTTGTGGCTTTTATAATGTTCGATCAAGTTTCTGGTGCAGTGAAATCTCTGGCCACATTCCCAGCATTGGTCACCCAGTTTTTTGCGAACAGTGTTTCCTGATTCAACCCAGTCATCGTCGCCACTAGAGTCTCCTCCGCTTAACTGTCAAAAATAAATAACAGTTACAACATGCATTTCCAGAATTGAACAAACTTGAGACAATATCCGACTTAGCATAGCAAAAGTAAAAAAAGCAAAGTAATATAGCAAATGTCGCTAAATTGCTGACTGCAAATGACTTGAACTGGTGCACGCACGAGTTGACAAACTTATTAGTCTATCCAGAAATTCAAAAATTGACAAAGGAAATTGTGGGGAGTCCGTGTTCCTCAAATACTCTTGAAGACAGTCGGCCAAACTTCAGCAATCAAACCTACATTGCAGCGGTAGTAATTACTCATATGCACCCCGGAGGTCTCTGGTCTAGAAAACGTGCGCAGCTTTAGTTCAGCCTAACACAAAAGTATCGAACCGGGGTGTTCAACCTCTTGCATGAGCTAAGCAAGTTGACACCTTTCATAGCTTCGTTTTGTCCACAATGTCGTTATGTGAATGAAGAGATTCACATTTGTACAGCCCGACAATATCATACAAGTATATAATTTCGTTGTATATATATTTTTTAATGACAATCGATCACAATGACATAATCAATACGAAAACGCAGACTATAACCTCGGCAAACTATGTAACTTAGTGCTTACCGTTGAAAACATTGTGGCATCCACCATTTTTTTTATTATTATACTGTCCTAACCGGAAAAGGTTTGGTCGCGGTGCAAGCCTACAATTCCCATCGTGCCACAGAGGCCATCTTTTGCCAGTAATGTGCGAACACTCACGCTGTGTTTGAAATCGTCTACTATGCATACAACGTACTACATTTGACGAAATATTTGTATGCAGTATGTCAACGGTCCATGGTAGGCCTATATCAAATTTGAGAATTGAAAAAGTTCACATATGATACTATATTTAGCGAAAATGTTGAGGACCCGAAAAAGGTTGCTGGAGATGCTACACGCCCCAACATGCAATGCGCCAACTTCCGAAAAATGCGCAAGTTAGACATGTTTTGTCACATGTTCCTGTTCAGTGCTAACAATTTAAGGTAATCTTTATATTAAAAAAAGTAGTATACTAGATTTCTATGGAATACCAAATGTGCCAAAATAAAAATAAAGAAATATTCCTTCATTAAATAAATAATCATATGTATAAATACAGGAATATATATATACTTATGGCACTTTTTATTTATTTCACAATGGTACTTTTCCGAATGTCACATTTATTTCATAATGGTACTTTTCCGAATGCCACCTTTATTTCATATTGGCTCTTTTTATAATGAGGTGCTCATCTGTCAATCAAGATGAGAGCAAGCCTACTTCAATCCCCTGTTGTCAGAACGACCACGCCCCCTTATGAAAAAACTTTCTGTAAAACTGCCGGTGGAAAACTAGTGTCACTAGTATGCCTAAAAGCTGTCTGACCATTTCAGATTGAATATATGAACATAGTTGAACAATCAGATGGCCAACGGTTACTTTTAATCCACCCATATTCCTATGAATTAGTAACTTTTCGTGTGGGCTTTAGTTTAGCCTAGGCTGCTAGCATACGATCGATCCCACTGCTTTTTTGATTAGACCACCTCTCAAACGCGGAGTGTAACGCACCGTACTTTTACTAGGAGAGGTGAACGGAACAAAGCAGGCACCAAACGCATAAGCTATACCCATTTTATTACAGACACATTAAATTATTCAAAACAGGGGTGGGGAACCTTTTTTCTATAAAGGGCCATTGGCGTGTTTACAACATCCATTGGGGGCCACACAACAGGACGAACATAAATTTATTTTCTTTAATTGCTCGCTTATGTAACAACATGAAGAAGCCAGGGTGCAACTATTATTCAATAAAAGGGTCATCAGTGGCTCTGTAATCTCAGTCCAACTGCTAATAATAATAATAATAATAATACATTGAATTCATAAGGCGCCTTTCAAGGCACTCAAGGTCGCCGTACAGTAATATAAAAACAGTTCTCATAAAAATAATAAAAATAAATAAATAAATAAAATAAAATAAGATCAAAATAAGTAGTATACAATTAAAAAGGCATAGAGCCTGCAATCAAGCATTAAAAAGCATCACGTGGGACAGTAAGCCAGCCTAAACAAATGGGTTTTGAGGTGGGTTTGGAAGCAGGAAATTGAGTCCAGATTTTTGATGTCAGGGGGGAGGGAGTTCCATAGACGTGGGGCGGAGCAGCTGAAGGCTCGCGATCCCATGGTGGACAGACGAATTCGGGGGACGATCAGGTTGATGGAGGAGGTAGATCTGAGTGACCGGGTGGGAGTGTTAATATGAATGAGGTCAGACAGGTATGGAGGGGCTAGATTGTGGATGGCCTTGAATGTATGGAGGAGGATTTTGAAATTTATTCTGTATTTGATGGGAAGCCAGTGGAGTTGGAGCAGAACGGGGGTGATGTGACAGATGGCAGGGGTTTTGGTGATGATGCGTGCGGCAGCGTTCTGGACTAATTGCAGTTTATGGAGGCATTTGTGGGGGAGACCGAAGAGGAGGGAATTGCAATAGTCCAAGCGGGAAGTGACAAGAGAGTGTACCAGGACTGCAGTGGTGTTGGGAGTGAGTGAAGGGCGGAGGCGGTTGATGTTTCGGAGGTGGAAGTAGGCGGACCGGATGGTGTTGTTGATGTGGGTGTGAAATGATAGGGTGCTGTCGAGGACAACACCCAGACTCTTAACCTGGGGGGAGGGGGAAACCGAGGAGTTACCGATGGTGAGGGAAAAACGGGGGAGTTTGCTGAGTGTGGACTTGGAGCCAATGAGGACTACCTCTGCTTTATTATCGTTTAATTTGAGGAATTTACATTTTACATTTTCATTTGAATAAAATCCTTAATGCTAACGAATTTGATTAATCAAATTATAATAGATATTCACTTTAAAATGAATAATTCGTTATAGTTAGAATACAATTCACAAGTCTATACATATTCAATAACAATCTAGTATCCATTCATAAAAAAAGACAGTTTACCACTCCTGTCACGTGACTTTGGCACTCGTTTCCCGTGCAACAGGGAAGTTTATGAAGGAGACAGAGAGAAACCGCAGATGAAACGACCTTAACGACTAGTATGGAAGCCCATAAAGGATTTTATTCAAATGAAAATGTAAATTTTAAAATGCAAATACAATTCAACAATAGCATTATCCCTTTCCACATTTGTATGTGTATGTGTTTGTATGTGTTATTTGAGCACTAAGCATTTGCAATTTCAAGTCACCACGCACTTTTTGGGACAGAACATGAAAATTCAAATGCAATCTGTCAGTCCTCTCATCAAGGGAGGCCCATGAAATTGACAGGTGGTCCACCAGGGGCCTATATTACAAAGGGAGGTTAAACTACTCCGATTTAACACGGGGTTGTCAAGGGTAGTCAGAGTTGAGAACCTCTTTTTTGTTGTTGGAAATTCAAGTGTCAGTATCCATACAGTATCTTTAGACATAGCCTAAAACAAATTACAATATAAACATAAAATAAAAAATAGGGGTCAGGGGTCAGAATAAAGCCAGAAGATGACATTTACACCTTCAAACAAATAGGCCAAAGGAGGTATAACCACTGTCTTTATAGCCTTCTTATTTTTGGAGGAGATGTTCGTTTTTAAGTATTGTTTGGTTTCCTTCATAATTAGGTACAATATAATATTCTTTGATCTTATTGTCATTACGTTTATTGAAACACAACAAGACATTCTCTAATGTGAAATCAACGTCAATATTAGAAACGCTGATTTTACAAATGGGTGTTAAACGGTACGACGGTGAAAAAGATATTTGAGTCGGCGTTGCCTCCATGGAGTAGGCCTACTACGCGTCCGCAACGAAGGGGCGCGGTTGACAGCACGTTGATAGTGTCAGGATATGAATAGCTCAAAGTAAGTTAAATCTTGGCTGTGCATGCATGTTTCTGCAACTACTGCCAATTTTATTCCCCAATTTGAAATAATTGACCCTCTATGTTCAATTTTGCATTACCGACTCTTGTTAACTTGTAAAATTGCGATGTGAGGATAGCCTACATAAAATAATCTATCATGGGCTACATCTCTGAAAGCTGATCAGTTACTGTTAATGATTTAAACTCCTTAAAGAACATACAGGCTGTAGGGCAACATGCCATTCTAACAATCATTCCAGCTGCAACCCCTAAACGCGTTTGAGATTATATTGTAGTTGGTTTCTAGTTAGAACTATAGGCTACACTTTTTGGAAGATAACTGGGAATTAGAAAGAGATTTATATATATCATCACTTATATGTTATGAAACTAAGTGAATGACATAGGCCTAAAAGACTGACAAAAACATTATATTTGTGTCCACTCAGGCAGCGCAATTTCATTGACTACAGCGTTATAGAGCTCTATATTATTGGTAGCATCGAGTTAACCACGAACATAAAACTACTCGGTGCAGAACAGAGACGCAGTGCCAATTGCCATGAGAATATACCCCGAGTGAAATGTACCCACCTGCTATAGTAGGCCTATGCGAAATTACTCCCGAATTTACCCCTGGCTAAGGCGTCTGGACTTGCAAACATTTTATTGCTTTTAATAAAGTTTAAATCCAAACACATTTGAATTTTTTGACAGTTTTACAAACACTTTGCAAGTTGGCAACGACTTACAATAGTAAACAATGCAAAACAATTTGTATGATCTTTTTCTTTTAATGAAAAGTAGCCTATAGCCAAACGTGAAAAGGTGCAATGGCTATATCAGCAATCTAGTAGAAACCCCAGCCTAATGGTTTCCATTGAAAACAACATCAACTTCTAGTTGTTTTTCTGAGGGTGAGTAGCCTATTGATGAGAGAAATCTTATGTGAAAATGGTTTGGTAATTTCTACAATTAAGAGAACGAGAAGCCTCGAAATTCTGTGCAAATGGCAACAGACTTTTTCTTCTATTATTGTTCCACATGCGTCGTTTCCCGTCGGCATGATTTGAGAGGAACTCAATTAAAAAGTGCTCGATTTCATACCAGCTCCGCCAGCGGTTAGATATCGTTTTCTCTCATACATTATATTGAAACTGTTTCCGTATCGCGCATGAGATACAGTTTGATGCTTAGATATTTTCAATACTTGCTCCGTGTGTAATTATCGTCTTCAAGTTATATTTCGTTTATAAAAGGGAGGACAATGCCATCGTGACGTTAATGAATGGTGAACGTTATTGTGCTGTACCGAGGAAACTGAATTATGAGTTTGTTTTAAATCGTTTAATGAGGGTTCTAATGTCATGATTGATAGTTACGACGTGTAGTAGGCTGGTAGTAGGTACCCTAACTAATGTTAGCAAGCCAGCAATGTTGGTGCGTCGTTAAATTTTGAAAAGGACGTCCCTAAAGTGAAATAACGTGAGAATTACTTCTCCGTATGCTCTCTGAGATGGGTGATGATTAACGTTATTGTTCCAGAAATCGAGCTTTGGATAAATTATGCCCTAATCGTAACTCTGTTTATTACGTGATCAGAAAAACAGCATGTCCGAATCTGGCCATAGCCAACCGGGGATGTATGGGCAAGGACGGAGAAGAAGGCGACGTCGTGACAGGGATGTAGGGCCCCCGGGACAAAACCTGTCCGGTCCTAGTCGTGATCGGGACTATGCACCCAGAGAACGCAGGGTATCTATCTACGTTAACTATTGAAACATTTTCGAAACGATCATATTCTTGCCCAGTATAATAATTTATTCCTTTTAAGTTTTAGCTACTCACTTCAGGTTTGACAACCTTGTATCGTTGTAGGATGGTAGCGAGGAACCCCCAGGACCAGTTCTTCAAAAGACCCCCATTATTCTGGCAAAACCTCCTGGGGAAAGGGTAAGGAGCTATCTAGAAAATTGACCTCACCACTTTTACCCAAGTATTGTTTTAGCAACATCTTTTTTGTTAAACTTTTTTTTATAACTCATTTTTATTTTACTTACAATGTTATGCCTTCTTACAGTCTAAGCAAAACCAGAATGTACCTGTTAGTGGAGCTCTGACCATGGAGAAACCTATTGTGCTCATCAAAGCCAGGGAGGATGTAGGGAAACCGGGGACCCCACCAGAACAAGCTCTTCTTTCTTCTGGTCCTGGGTCCTCAAAGCTGGAGCGAGAGGGACAGCGCCCCACTCAGCCGGTTTACCAGATCCAAAACCGAGGCATGGGTGCTGCTGCATCCAGTGGACTTCTGGATCGTGAGTAACCATTTGCGTTTATTATTTATTTTTCTTTACATTTTGCACTTTATTTTCATAATGAAGTAGTTTGCTTTCTGGTATTTTCTAGCCACTTATTCAGTTTTTGAAGTGCTATGTGTATTTGTATTCAAGTCTACATCATATGTCCTGACTCCATTATTCATTTGAAAACAGCAGTGATTGGGCAGACAAAGCTCCTTCCGCCGGAAAAGATGAAACACGGCATTAAGTTGGTGGATGATCAGATGAACTGGTGTGACAGTGCCATGGAGGTGAGTTACTTCAGATGACTGAGGACATTCACAGTTGTGAAAAGGCTTTGCCATTTTACATTTCTTTCAGATTGCTTACACACTTGATGTGGAATTTGGTTCTCTGTGTCAAAACTCTAAACACAAGCCACATAACGCACACTTGGAGCTAAACAACTCACTTCTATGTCAAAATTAAACTGCCATCAAAACCTAACAATCTTTTTTCAAAATGGTGTTTTTGTCCCAAATACAAATACACACGCTTCATCTGCATTATCCAGCAGCAACAACACACTAATGTGCTTTATACAAACACTGCTGTATTTAGTACTTTGTATACCTTTTTAATTTCCTCACATCCTTCTGTGAAAAATTGTTCAAGTTTACAATACATCTACTCACATTTCAATGAACACCAAAATAGCAAGCCCGCCCATTTTATTAAACGTTTTTAGACATTGCAGGCTTTTACAACAAAAACCCAAAGAAGATTTGAATTTCAGTACAGTGATCAATATAATATGTTATTCTAAGCTCACTAAAACAAATATGATTACAAAATTAAAATCAACATTACAGTGCAGTGGTAAAAAAAAGAAGTAATTTAAGGGATCGTTAGGGATGGAATGGATGATGTTGTTTGCCAACACTATATGTATTGACAATGGCCAGTTGCTGTTCTTTGGTGGAAAGACGTTGCCTTTCACCCTTAGGAGGTTTTCTGGTAGTTCTGTAGAAAATGCCAAAATTTGATGTAATTGGTTAGGTTATTTTTTACATACCGTACAGCCTGTCATACTGTGCACAGTACTATAACATCACATTGGTTCACTGAGGAGCATGTATCTACTATTGTAGGACTGCATAGTATTCTACTGTGATGCAGAATGATGTGCAACAATTACATAGGTGCAGTCTAGTGTAGAAAATGTACACTAAGACATACCTGTTCTCCAGTCTAAAGGTTCATATTACGCATGGATCCTACCGTGTAGCGACTCCGGTTGGGTTGGTCTCTCTGTCCAGCCTTCCTCATTGTCAGGCCATGATGTACAGTATGACATGGTCCACCAAAGTGGCCATAAAGTTGTCAGAAAGACAGTATGTCTCCGTCTATTGTCTTTGTTCTTGTCCTCCTCCTACTCCTCCCTGTCTTCCTCTTGCTCTCCCTGCCTCCATGTGTGCAAAGTTCTCACAAGAGGCGAGCTTACCTGAGATCAATTAGTGGCACTAAGGCTCAGACAGATTGGTGTTCAATTACTGTATAAGTGTTTTCATGTGTGCTGTGTTGCCAATTTCAGGTATGTTTTGTACTTGGAGTAGAAGAGTTTTCATTCTTGAACGAAGTGTCTAATATGTGACACTGTGTGTACTGTTTTGCAATGTGTGTGTTGCAGAATTGCAAACAAAGTGCATAGCTGATACATTTGTACTTGGGTGTTTGTAGATTTGCTGCCTTGGTTTAAGGTATGGTTATAAAAGTAAAAATTTTGATTCTTTTGTCTGAGCATTCACTTTTGGTGTGTAAGCAATTGAAAAAAGACAAATAAGTGGTCAAATAGAATATAAATAGTTTTGTAACAATAAGATGTTTTGATAAAATATACGTTTTGTTTTTTCTAAACAACAGTTCTGTTTTGTTGTGTGGTGTTGCAGTATCTCAGAGACCAGACAGACATGCTGGTAGTGGGAGTTATTGGCCTTCAAGGAACTGGAAAATCCACCATCATGTCACTCTTGTCTGCAAACACACCTGAGGAAGATCAAAGGTATTGTCAACCCCCCCCCCCCCCCCCCCTCAACCCAATCAGGTTCATACGGGCAGAGTCAGTCTTTAACTAATATGTGATGATAATGTTATGTTTTCTTGCCTTGGTCCATTGTTTGTATGTCTCTGTAGAGGCTATGTATTCAGAGCACAGACTCAGGAAATCAAAGAGAGGGGAGGAAACCAGAGCACAGGAATTGACTTCTTTATCACCCAGGAAAGAGTAATCTTCTTGGACACCCAGGTTTCTCTATTTATGTTTCAGTTTGCAGTTGATAATTACAAGGACACATTGAAACAATAGCCCTGCATTTAGTCAGACAGTTGTCAACAGTATGTGTTTTGCTAACATACTCTGTTATCCTTTGCATGCTCTCTTAGCCAATCCTTAGTCCCGCTATTCTAGACCATCTTATCAACAATGATCGGAAACTGCCTCCGGAGTACAACCTCCCACATACATATGTAGAGATGCAGGTGAGTAGTCATCCAGTAGATGGCATCGCTTGATTAGATTGTGCACTGTTTTAGCTGGTAGTAGGTGAGGAAATGTAATTACAACCCATACGTTGCATGATTATTAAGTGACACAACTGAACTCTAACACTATGCGTTGTATGTAACCTAACCAAACCCTACCAAAAAAGTGTAAACATTTTGTTATCCAAAAAAACAAAGTCGTTCGATTTTCTTTTCTTTCCTAGTCTCTTCAGATCACTGCATTTCTATTCACGGTGTGCCATGCGGTCGTCGTGGTTCAGGACTGGTTCACTGACATCAACCTCTACAGGTACTTACCCAGCTGGGCCAGATATGCCTAGAAATACATACGACTAGTAAATAAATGCTCTTATGAATGCTCAGAGACAACACCTGGTGTTGTTTCTCTTGAGGAATGTTGGGAATTTTGACCATTTTTACTGCGCAGCCAAGAGGATATTAGATCATTTTTGAGAGACAACTAGAACATTTGCTCTAGAAACTTGTGGAAAGCAAGTGGTTGCTTGTGGTACATTTGGTGTTCAGAATTAAAAATGTATGTCACACAGATTGAGGGGCTAACCCTAACCCAAACCTTGTTTAAAGTTCCTTCTCCTTTTTTGGTGATCATTACACCAATGATTTCCTGTTTATGTGTGAAAGATTTCTCCAGACTGCTGAGATGTTGAAACCTTCCACTCCCTCAACAAGCCACGACAGCACTGGCTCCTCCGGTAATGATGAGGGAGCTGAGTACTACCCCCATATTGGTGAGCTTTATCACACACTAATACCCACACCAGTGCTCAAAATTATTTCCTCATACCGAGTCACGCATTGCTACTACTGTCCTGTCTAGTATTCCTGCAGAATAAAGCCCGGCGAGATGAGTTTTGCCCCAGGAACCTAAAGAAAATGCACATGGCTGTGGATAAACTGATGGCCCACTCCCATCTCAAATATAAAGGTTAGGGTTTTGGTCAAATCGTTCACTTTTAAGCGCGTTTTCATATCTGTTACGCTATTCCAAGGCCATGCTCTAGAGAGAACTTCTGTAGAAGTTAATAAGTTTGGTGCCTATTTTACTGCAGAGCTGGAAGTTTGAATTGATGGTTTTGTTTAATGGTTTCATGGGTTGCATGCTGGTTTCAGGCACACTGTCAATGCTGGATTGTAACATCTTCCCTGGCCTTACCCGAAATTACCTTGAGACAGAAGTCAATCTGTTCCTACTGCCTCTGCAGGACAATGACGGGGACGATGCTCTGACAAAAGCAGGTCAGGAGTACCTCCTATCCTTTATGTATTTACTTAGAATTTTTTAAATATCCTGTATTTCTTCAAATCTAACTTACCTTTTGTTGTTTAAAATTCTGTTTAGAATTGTTGATAATGTAAGATTTAAAACATTTTTGTTACCATGTTTTCTTTCATTGTGATGTGTGTAGGAACAGGGACTTTGCCCCTCTTCTCTTTACTCCCGGAATATAGAGGACACCCCACCTTCTCCTCACTGGTTTCCAAACTTCGTAGCCAACTACTAGCCATGTCCCGCTGTCAGCTATCGCACACTATCCTCACTGAAAAGAATTGGTAAGGAAGCACTACTAATAAATCACAAGCCGTTTTGTCTTTCAAAAATACACTATTTGCATCAGCAGGATACACAGCTCTGGAAAAAAATTGAGACCACTGTAAAATGATCACTTCCTCTGGTTTGACTATTTGGTCAAATTAACATGTTTTATTTTTAGTATTACTGACAACAATTCTCCAAAATTCTCAATGTAAAAATTGTCATTAGAGCATTTATTTGCTGAAAAAAAACTGGTCAGAACATTTTCAGACCTTGAATTATGCTAGGAAATTTCAATTGATATTAATTTTTAAATACCGCAATATTAATGTTTTAACTTGTGAAGAGTTCAGAAATCAATATTTGGTTAATTACCTGGGGGTTACGAATTTAACCCAGGTTCTAATAAGGAGAGGAGTGAGACTCCTCTCTATGGGAAACGCTCTTAGAGCGCATATCATTCACTGAACACTTATACCACAGCGCCTTGTAATCCACAAGGCTCGTAAGACTATAAGGGTCACGCGCACCCGCATCAGCTACTCTATAAATACAGTAGCAGACCCATCTCACTCCATCATTCAGCCATGGGGCAGACTTTGGAGAGGAGTCTCACTCCTCTCCTTATTAGAACCTGGGTTAAATTCATAACCCCCAGTTCTATTACAGTCGATACGTTCGACACGTTTGACTCCTCTCTATGGGAGACATTTTACGAGACAGCCCATCCAGAACCTTGACTGTGAACCTTGTGAGCAGGTAAACCTTGACTGTGGAAAAGGCTCTGCCGTTGTCCAGTAGCCCCTGGAGGAATAATAGGATATTCCCCAGGTCGCATTGGAACGACACCAAACTCCGCTCCTCGCATCAGGACTCGAACACGCGCCATCTCAGGTCATACAGACCTGGTGGACGCTGCTCTAGCGCTCTGAATAGTAGGGACCACCTTGGGGTGTAATCCGTCAGTGGTCAACCTCAGCCTTTCAGGGGCCAGGCCCACAGACACCACTTCTGTGGGTTCTGGTGCCAAATTTCGCCGTTTGCCTGGGACAGTAAGTCCGGGCGCAACGGGAGCAGCCAAGGCTTCCCTACCACCAAGCTGTATATATCCGCTGCCCATTGTTTGGTTAACCATCGAGGGGCTACTAATATCAGCGACAGACTCTGTGACCTCACACGGGCCAGCACGGCCGGGATCAGTGCTGTAGGGGGAAACGCATAAAGCAGCTTGTCTGCAGGCCACGCATGCGTCTGAGCATCTACGCCCAGAGGAGCGCCTGCTTCTCGCAGAGAGAAGTAAAGGCGACGCTGGGCACTGGCTGCCGAGGCGAAGAGATTGACGGACGCTTCTCCGAAGCGACACCAAATCTCTCATGCCACCTCCAGATGCAGGCGCCACTCTCCGGGCAGGATTTCTCCCCGGGAGAGAAGGTCTGCGCCAGAATTCAGGTGACCAGGGACATGAGTCGCCCTGAGCGACCTCAGGTTCACTGCACACCACAGCAATAGCTGCCTGGCCAACTTGTGAAGTGTCCAGGAGCGGGTTCCACCCTGCCGATTCACAAAAGCCACCACAGTCGTGTTGTGTGTTCTGACCAACACATCCTGGTTGCCCAGCAATGGCAGAAACTGTTTCAGCACCAGGAAGACCGTGAGCAGTTCCAGGTGATTGATGTGGAGACAGCGTTGAGACGCGTCCCACACACCGCTCACCGGACGTCCCTCGCAGACGCCCCCCCATCCTTTAAGGGGGGCATCTGTCGTCACTACGCGCCTGCGTACTACAGGGCCCAATAGGGTGCCCGTCATGAGTAGCGCTCTGTCCCGCCACGCCGCCAGCGCCAAAACGCAGTGGTTGGTGACCTTCAGGGATAAATCCAGCCTCCTCGGTATAAGTGTTCAGTGAATGATATGCGCTCTAAGAGCGTTTCCCATAGAGAGGAGTTGAACGTATTGACTGTAATAGAACCCTGATTTTCAATCACAACTTGTTGATCAAATGTGAAAGTTCAAAGCAATACAAGGCTATTGTTGTTGTTTTCATAGGTTTCACTACGCAGCTCGCATCTGGGACGGGGTGAAGAAGTCTTCAGCCTTATCTGAATACAGCCGTCTTCTGTCCTAGAATCAGTGTTTAAGAGGTGCAATATATAGCCCAAGATGGTCAGATTGGATGGAAAATGTAGTATTTCTCGCTGTGTTGGCACAGGATCAGCATTACAATAAGATACTTCTGAAGATGATTTCCTCATAGAGATAGAACACCTGTTCTAGTTCCATCATTTCCCATTGTCAACATGGTGAGGCATTACACAATGACCTGACAAATCTTGTTTGGCTTTGGTTTTAATAGGACAGCATATACGATATAACTGCTCATCTAATACACAGTAGGTATATTGGATATAAAAAAGGTCAGCATCCGCTTTGTTGTTGAAATTGTCTGTTTAATTTCCCTGTTTAATTTATTTAATAGACTACAGTAAAGACAATATATAAAGTGTTACAAAAACAATGTGGTCACATATTACTTGGGTTCAGGTACCAAGTAATGAATGTAAAAAAAATAAAAATAATAATGACATTATGATTTTTGTCGGTGATATATTAACATGTTTTTCTGAACATGAGCTGTATTAGCTTAGTTTTCTACAGAAGACTCGATTAATGCTTGGGCAGGGCATAGGTTTGTGTTAGACATACCAAATCTGCTTTACACAAAATCACACAAACTGGTGTGGTAGGCAGGTTATATTGTCCTATTGTTTAACACAATCATTTGTGTGTTTTCTATGTGTAAACTGGAGTATTAAAAATACACTTACATCAGTATGGATTTTATTTTATTATAGTGTCATGTACTCAAGAAGCCCAGCCCGCATGGGCTTATAAGGCGTTTGCATGATGTGTACAGACAAAAAGAATCTGTCATCTTCCAAAACACTGCTAAACCTACCTGTTTCAATGGCTAGTGGTAATGTACCTAAACGTAGTTGTGCACAAAGAGGTCTTTGACTTTTTGGTACAGTTTGCATAACAAATGGTTCTGACACAATTATTTTTTATAATACGATATGTTCTGAATTTGGGTTTATGCCATATGTCTACAGACCATTGTTCTTTGTCCTTAAGAAACAATTTAGTTCTGATATCCGTAATATTGCAGCATAATCTATTTTGAAAAATAAATTATAATTCAGTGACCAGGGGTATATTCATTAAAGGTTTCCAAGTTAAATATCCTTCTACAGAGCCTATCTTCGGGCATATTCACAAGTCGGTTCCATAGCCAGAGCATCTCACATTTGTGTCTGATATTTGACGGTTCCCATCCCATACTGTATCACTACAAATAGCCAAAATTGGTGTAGTGGACTGCCAGAAATGCTCGGATGGTCTTGTACTGAACAGCCAGGTCATTAAACCCCAGACACCAGCAGCACAATCTGAGACGGGCCATACACAGGATTTATATAAATGTGCATATGTATAGAATCCTAGCTCTTTACAGATTTTTTACTTTGTTCAGTAATGAGGCCAAAGCTCTACCAGCTTAATCACTTAGGACACAGATGTCTTCTTTGAAACTCAGATGTTCATCCAGTATCAAGCCAATATACCATATTTATATTGCTTAACATAAAAGAGCATTAGAGAGAATAAGGGGGCGGTAAAAATCGTGCGCTTGCGTGTGATGTGCGTGAGAGCATGCACGTGTGGGTGCACGAGTGTTCAGTTTCGTTAGAGGGCACTTAGGGTGGAGTCACAAGCGTGTGACGTACGCAGGCTCGTATTTCATTTTGATCTAGACAGGGCAAAGAAGGCGGTCCTTTTGCAATTTTCAAAGACAGTGCGCGGGAGAAGTCCGTGCGTGCTGTGAAGAGAAAATGTGTGTGCGTCTATAGTCGGTGTGTGTGTGTGTGTGTATGTGGGTGAAGAGTGGGTGTAAATAAGAAAGAAAGAGTTGAAAGACTGTCGTGCTCAGTTTGTGTTGTTTAAGAAAACGTATTAATAATAAAATACGTTTATTTTGTATGCCTAAAAGTATTCTATATAAGGGTAAAAGGCTTATATTTTGTTTGGCTGTGGTAGAGTGTTATTTTTTAAAATGCGTGCAGATGTGGTAGCGTACTGATGTGTTTATGAACGTATGTATTGGCGCAACGTGTTCAAAAAAATGGTCAATTAAATATAGGGGGTATAACTTTAGAATATTCTCTGAAAATAGCTCTTGACACCAGACTTCATGTCGGAGCTTCACAAGCAAGCTAGCGTCATTCAGTCTCGGAGTTCTATACATCAAACGATAGGTAATTTAAATTAATTTTTACCCATATAGGAATCAGTAGACAGCCCAAGTTTTACATACAGAGCGGATCTAGCGACTGGCAGACACCGATTTCAATAGATGTGATGTAGCCAAGGTGTGTATATGAGGTTAGGAAGTAGGAAGGTACATTTTTCCAAACAGATGGCAAAGAAGGCGGTCCTCTTGTTATTTCCAAAACCAATGCGCGGGAGAAGTTGGGGCGTGTGCGTCTAAAGCTAATGTGTGTGTGTGTGTGGGTGAAGAGTGGGTGTAATAAGACAGTAAATAAGAGAGAAACGCCCTATTCACAATTTATTCGTTGCGCTGGTCCGTTGCGCCGGAAGTCCATTCATTTCTATGGGGACTTCGTGACGGACTGGCCCCTTATGCCCTGTTCACAATTCATCCGTTGCGCCGGAAGTCCATTCATTTCTATGGGGACTTTGTGACGGACTGGCCCCCTAATGGACAACGGTTTCCGTTGCAAAATCTTGACGGACACGTTGGAATTTTCCAACTTCTGCGTCAGAGCGGAGCGTTGAAATGAACAGGAAGTGGAATTCTACCACTATCGCGAACTGTTTACTGTTGTTCCATCCATCCATTAACTTTTACCGCTTATCCTGTACAGCAGGGGTGGGGAACCTTTTTTCTATAAAGGGCCATTGGCGTATTTACAACATCCATTGGGGGCCACACAACAGGACAAACATAAATGTATTTTCTTTTATTGTTTGTTTATGTAACAACATGAAGAAGCCAGGATGCAACTATTATTCAATAAAAGGGTTATCGGTGGCTCTGTAATCTCAGTCTAACTGCCAACGGATTTGATTAATCAAATTATAATAATAGATATGCAATATAAAAATAGTAATTCATTATAGTCAGAATACAATTCACAATTCAATACATATTCAATAACAATCTAGTATCCATTCATACAAAAAAAAAGACAGTTTACTGCTCCAGTCACGTGACGTTGGCACTCGTTTCCCGGGCAACAGGGAAGTTCATGAAGGGGACAGAGAGAGACCGCAGACCTCAGATACGACCTAAACGACTAGTATTACCGTCATGAGACTGCATTATGAGATATCATATACAGATCTATACTATACAGATCAATACTATCTAACTATGCAAGAGATATCAAAGTATAAACATGAAACCTTTAGCGCTAGCGAACGAGCTAATGTTTCGCTTTACTTTTAATGTGTTTTGCTTGATAAAAGTATTTAAGCTACATAATGATAATGCCTCACGGGCCGGATCCGATAGTGTCGCGGGCCGTATATGGCCCGGGGGCCGGAGGTTCCCCACCCCTGATCTAGGCAATGTCAATGAATGATTAGGCTGAAAAGGTTGACTATAATATGTCTATAACATTGCATGTCAATAACATTGGAGCTTCACCCGGGTTCGCAAGTGTCTGTGTGATCAACTGTACTCATGTTGCAAAAAGGGCACCATCGGACAATGAGGAATAAAATGTTGTTTTACTCCATTAACGTGCAAGTGATCTGTGGCGGGAAAAATGGTGATCACAAATTTGGTTTCAAGATGTTTCAGAGGAGGAATTGACAGCATCTGGCACCGAAGAAACTGTTTCCCTTATTAAAGGATGCACTAATGAATGACAACGTATAAGAGTTATTGGCAAAATGTCTAGTTTGAAAATAAAAGTTATTTATTCAGCCTACTCAATTTAACATTGCCAATGACATTGGCGTTTTCGCCTGGGACCACACCACTTACAGTGCATCCGGAAAGTATTCATACCCTTCACTTTTTCCACATTTTATTATGTTACAGCCTAATTCCAAAATGGATTAAATAAAAAAAATTCCTCAACATTCTACACACAATACCGCATAATGACAAAGTGAAAAAAGTTTAGAATATTTTGCAAATATATTAAAAATAAAAAACATTTATATCACATGTACATAAGTATTCACACCCTTTACTCAATACATTGTTGAAGCACCTTTGGCAGCAATTACAGCCTCAAGTCTTCTTGAGTATGATGCTACAAGCTTGCCACAGCACCTATTTTGGGGCAGTTTCTCCCATTCTTCTTTGCAGATTGTCTCAAGCTCCATCAGGTTGGATGGGGAGCGTCTGTGCACAGCCATTTTCAGATCTCTCCAAAGATGTTCGATCGGGTTCAAGTCTGGGCTCTGGCTGGGCCACTCAGGGACATTCACAGACTTGTCCCAAAGCCACTCCTTTGTTATCTTGGCTGTGTGCTTAGGGTCGTTGTCCTGTTGGAAGGTCAACCTTCGCCCCAGTCTTAGGTCCAGAACGCTCTGGAGCAGGTTTTCATCAAGGATCTCTCTGTACATTGCTGCATTCATCTTTCCCTTGGTCCCGACTAGTCTCCCAGTTCCTGCTGCTGAAAAACACCACCACAGCATAATGCTGCCACCACCATGCTTCACTGTAGGGATGGTATTGGCCAGGTGATGAGCAGTGCCTGGTTTCCTCCAGACCTGACGCTTGGCATTCAGGCCAAAGAGTTCAATCTTGGTTTCATCAGACCAGAGAATTTTGTCTCTCATGGTCTGAGAGTCCTTTAGGTGCCTTTTGGCAAACTCCATGCGGGCTGTCATGTGCCTTTTACTTAGGAGTGGCTTCCATCTGGTCACTCTACCATAAAGGCCTGATTGGTGGAGTGCAGCAGAGATGGTTGTCCTTCTGGAAGGTTCTCCCATCTCCACAGAGGAACACTGGAGCTCTGTCAGAGTGACCATCGGGTTCTTGGTCACCTCCCTGACCAAGGCCCTTCTCCCCCCGATTGATCAGTTTGGCCGGGCGGCCAGCTCTTAGGGAAGAGTCCTGGTGGTTCCAAACGTCTTCCATTTGCGAATGATGGAGACCACTGTGCTCGTTGGGACCTTCAATGCTGCAGACATTTTTTTGTACCCTTCCCCAGATCTGTGCCTCGATACAATCCTGTCTCGGAGGTCTACAGACAATTCCTTTGACTTCATGACTTGGTTTGTGCTCTGACATGCACTGTCAACTGTGGGACCTTATATAAACAGGTGTGTGCCTTTCCAAATCATGTCCAATCAATTTAATTTACCACAGGTGGACTCCAATCAAGTTGTAGAAACATCTCAAGGATGATCAGTGGAAACGGGATGCACCTGAGCTCAATTTTGAGTGTCACAGCAAAGGGTGTGAATACTTATGTACATGTGATATTTTATTTTTTTATTTTTAATACATTTGCAAAAAAAATTTAAAAATAAAATGTACACTTGGATGTTTTTTATTTTATTTAATCCATTTTGGAATTAGGCTGTAACATAATAAAATGTGGAAAAAGTGAAGGGGTATGAATACTTTCAGGATGCACTGTATTACAGATTCTCCCATGATAGATGCAAGGCAGTCATCAAAATGAGTAAGCGCCGGTATCCTTTGTCCCCCACCAGCGGATTTGACATCACACCTTTGGGCCACAATAATTTTTTTTGCCTTTCATTTTTAGATCAGACCACTTATTTTTCAGTTTCAAACCTCTGAGCATGTTGCATTTACTGCAGCTGTCACTTCTTTCAGGCTATTTGTTTAGTTTTGTTTGTGATGAAACCACTTAATCATCCAAACAATAGGCCCTATATATTTATCTTGCCTCAACCTCACACATCTGCATTTTAATTCACTGTCACTAAAGATGTGTTTCTTTGCTTCCTTAGCTTAAGCCATTTTGTTACGATGATGCTCCATTAGATTCATTAAGGCTATTTAAATATTTTGGGCGTTTTTGACAACCAAATGGATAATTTGGGGAGTTACGGGATGGGGATATTAAAGGGACAGTTAAACTATGTGAGAAATAAGATATGGTCCTACTAACCTACTTAGCATTGGTCAAACGAGATGATCCATGTCAATGTTTTGATTGTATGTCCAATAATGAGTTATTTAGGTAAGTAGATATATGTGTAGCCTAGATTAGCACAATGACTGTAAGCAAGCAGTTCCGGCTAGCAACGCTCCTTCAATAGTGACAAAATACAATCTTAGAAAAACCCCAAGGTCGGAACATATCTTATCTCCCAAAATGTTTTACTATAACTTTAAACTTGTTCCTGCGCAGTTCCCAGGAAATTATGACCAGGTAAGTGCATTTCTCTGCAGTAGGCCTACACAATGTTTTCATCTGATTTGTTTTCTTGCGTACTCACATCGCTACAGCACTATGCTACATAAAATAGTGTGAAGTCTTGCTTTAAAAGTTAAGTTTGAAACAAAATGGTTTACCTGGTCTTTGAACAGCTTTGCAAAACAGTACATTTTAACCTTTTTTTTTTACTCTTATGGTACAAATTCTCGTATCTAGGCTACACTTGACTATACATGCATTCATCCTTGTCAAAGTGAACAACTGATAATATAGAGAGCATCATTTTCTATAAGTTAAAACCATATCCTCATGAAAAACATGTTTCTGTTTATTCATTGCTTTGTCAATCCTATGGGGATACATGTTTCTGTTGTAATCAATTCGGAAACAGCTTTATCATATTAACCACAATGACTAGTTGTCCCCTCACGACATTGGCTGATGAGAATACCGTGTTGTTTTCTTGGCTAAACTTTCTGTTGACTGGATCAAAGTAATCTAGAGACAGCATTCATCTGCAGAAGTCCACTTACAGCTGTTTCCTCTCTTCCCCTCTGCACTGCCAACAATACAATGTGGTTCGTGACATTATGGCCAAAGGGTTTGAATGTCAAATATAATTGGGCTCTTTTATCATGCCTAGAATGAGTTGTGAATTGTCAGAAGTGGATTCCTTGAATGCACTAGGCTAGGGAGAATGTCAAATATTCCACACTAAGATAGTACTTGAACATATTTTATTGTTCCTTCACAATCACCATACATCCATTGACGATTTACGCCAAATGTCGCTAAAGTTAGAACGTACTATTTATTAGATTTGGACTAAATCTGTAATTTTAAATTAAATTGTAGTATTTCTCTTAGATATATAAATGTTGGTGTATGGACTTAAATATATCATCATCATCATCATCATCGTCATCCGCTTTGTCGATTATGATGATGACACATATGTAAATTAAATAATAGTAGAGCAGGAAACTACTTAACTTTGCCATGGGCTCAGTGTACAAAAGGTGTGTCCTATGATCGTGTGGATATACAGGACAACTCAGATTAATAACAGTACTTTAAATCTCAGTTGTCTTATATGTACATAGTAATCATAGGAAGCACTTGTCGTGCTTTACACTAGCCAATCAGTGATAGATACTGACACTAGCCAATCAGTGATACATATTGACGGTAGTAGAATGTTTACATTGGAATATTAAGTAGCGTTTTCTTTTTGTTTCTGTTTTTTTACCATTTGGTTTGTAGTTAAAAGGACTTGAACTAAAATACGAAGGAGGTCAGGATCTGCTCCTGTAAGATGTCTTCTAGAATGTTGTTGTGACAGTCGTCTCCAACACAGCTACGACACGTTGCCCGTCCATTCTCTGCAGAACATTACAAATAGAACATAAACAAAATACAGTGCCGACAGAAATTTCCTGGTGGGATTGCAAAGAAAATGTTTCAAACAGTTAAACAACTGCTTTTACTTACCTGCAATCTTGCCAATGCTAGTATCTTGTCTGATTATATTGGAGTTGGGAACTTTGTTTCCTATTTCAACCCAGTTACTGTGACTATAGAAATCCTAAAAAGGTATAGGTCAAAGTATTAAATAAAAATAATAAAAGAATTTATTAAAATACAGTATTTTCTTAATTGACAACCTCGTGGTAACAATAAAACTGACCTGTAAAGGATGTAGAATTGTTCCTAGCCATTTTCTAGCTGCATCCAAGTTGTTCCACTGGATGCTGGCCTTGGCAACTGACAAGCCATCTGTAATGACTTTTCTTGACTCTGCAAATTTATCATCAGTGAAGTGATAGTCTGGATTAAAAAACTGAAGATAGTCCGCTGTTGCAACGTAATATTTGACATCACCGATGGCTTTAACAAAACTCCTGACGGAAAGTGGTGATGAACATGCTGCTGTGACAACCTCAGCATTCAGGGGTCCAGACTTAAAGAGAAACACACACAGAAACAAAAAAACATTTAGATCATTGGAACATAAAAAAGAAATACGATTTACAGAGACTGGGAATCATGGGGTCAAATATAACCCTTTACATTTTCTCAACGTGAGACGTTTTCATTTTATTTGAGTATTCTCACTTTTATTGGATCAAACTGCAGTGGCTCAAAGCCGTGTACCACGGGGTAATGAGGAATGATCAGGAGATTGTATTCCCAGATTAAATTAAATTTTGTAGCAATGAGATTATACAACCTTGCTAAATTCTATAGAATATCCACAAAAATAGCCTAATTACACAGCCAATGTCATAATTACGAAGTAAGCCGTGAAACAAAACAAAAAACCGTTTAAAGCAAACAAGATGTATATATATATAACAAAAATCTTGTTGTGCAAAGGTTTCAGGCAGGTGTGAAGTCTTTAAAGTTAGAAAAAAAAACACATCAAAATATAAATGTTAATTGTTTATTTTTTTTAATCAATTCATAAAATATGAAGTGAGGGAGAAGCAAATCTGTATCAAATAAACATTTGGTGTGACCACCCTTCGCCTTCAAAACAGCATCCCCTGCCTAGAACTTATGCACAGTATATCTTTTATATATATATATAAGTAAATTACCGGTGGACTAAAATCTTTCGCGTCTGCGACGGCCAGGTCTCTGCATACTTGAAGAGTGGTGTTCAGTAGTGCCCTCTCAGTGATCGCTCTGTGAGTAATAGAGTCCCCTGCGCCCCAGGACGTAGGCATGAAGCCTAAAACTGCGGTCTGATTGAGCAACAAAAAGACTAGAAGCAAGTCTGAACACAGCATTGTTGGTTTCCCCAGAGAGTTGCAGACTATGAAGAGGGGATTGTGTAAGTGAGTCTTCCGTTGCTAAAATCGTATTTATACTGCTTGGGTTCTGCGACAGCAACACGTGATTTTTGTTTCTCAAATTATACGAGATTGTACGTTTCATTCCGGCAGTTTTACAATTTGAAATCAAAATCTTTCTCTGTCTCTATTACAATAGTACTCGTCATTTGAATTGCACCTATTAACACCTTTCCGTTAATCATTTGAATAAATACTAATATATAAATACACAAATGATCAGGTCTGTATATTGGCCTATGGTTTAAAATAAAGACTTTGTGAGTGTCAACGTTAATACGTTGGCTTGATGCACGAGATTGCACACAAAAAGAAATATCCAGGCAATATTATCTATATATATATCTAGGCACCACGTTCTACTATAGATTCTCAAGCATCTTACTAATTGAATTTAATTGACGAATAAGCACATACATCTTTAGTGCCGATACAGGCTACTTTGAAAAAAAAACTGTGTTTTGGTCTACAGTTTGACTCACCGCATTCCTCTCTCATACTGCATAATTATTAATGTTTAACACTTTTACCATGGTTAGACTGAGAAAAAAGCTGAACTATTTAGCTGAACGTTTATTAAGGTGTTATTCTCATAGCAAAATACAAAGCTAATTAGTCATGCATCTTGTTTTTCTTACTCCCACATTGAAAATGGTTTATGAATATACAGTTGGACCAAACGTTGCCACGGGTTGTATTTTGTAGAACTGATTTGATAAGCAGGCTTTTCGTTAAATTACCATGCATTGCAGGAAATTGTTCTGTTCTTTTCTTGTTGTATTTTTTGTTAATTTAGCTAATTGGATCAAAATAGAGAGAAGTGCGTGGTAGTTCAGTGTATCCTCTCCGGGAACCATCACCTTATCGTGGTGGAGAGGTTTGTGTGTCCCTATGAACCTGGGGGCTGTGTTGTCTGGAACCTTGTGTTCCTGGTAGGGTCTCCCATGGCAAATTGGTCTCGGGCGAGGGCCGGACTAAGAATGGTTCAAAAACCCTCATGGAAAAAACTATAAGAGAGGATCATACCCGGCCCGGAGGAAGCCCGGGGTCCCCTTCTGGAGCCAGGCCCAGGAGGAGGACCCGTCAGCGAGCGCCTGGTGGCCGGGCTTGCCACGGAGCCCGGCTGGGCATAGCCCGAAAAAGCAACGTGGACAACACCAACGTCTCGCCTTCTCCGTCCCGTGGGCTCGCCACCCGCGGGAAAAACCAAGGGGTTGGGTGCGCTGCCAGAAAGGTGGCAGTGAAGGCAGAGGGTTTTCGACGGATCGGACCCGGGTGGCAGAGGCTGGCTTTGGGGACGTGGAACGTCACCTCTCTGGGAGGGAAGGAGCCGGAGCTTGTGCGGGAGGTGGAGCGCTACCAGCTGGATCTGGTGGGGCTTACCTCTACGCACAGCCTCGGCTCTGGAACCTCACTTCTGGATAGGGGTTGGACCCTATTCTTCTCCGGAGCTCCCCAGGGTGAGAGGCGCAAGGCTGGTGTGGGGATACTCACGAGTCCCCAGCTAAGTGCCTCTATGTTGGAGTTTACCCCAGTGGACGAGAGGGTCGCCTCCCTACGCCTGCGGGTCATGGGGGGGAAACTCTGACTGTTGTCTGTGCCTATGCACCGAACAGCAGTTCGGAGTATTCGGCCTTTTGGAGACCCTGGATGGAGCCTTGTATGGGGCTCCTGAGGGGGACTCTGTAGTCTTGCTGGGGGACTTCAACGCACATGTGGGCAATGATGGAGACACCTGGAGAGGCGTGATTGGGAGGAACGGCCTCCCTGATCTGAACCCGAGTGGTGGCTTGTTATTGGACTTCTGTGCTACTCATGGAATGGCCATAACGAACACCATGTTCGAACATAAGGATGCTCATAAGTGTACCTGGTACCAGAGCACCCTAGGCAGAAGGTCGATGATCGATTTTGTTATCGTATCATCGGACCTGAGGCCATATGTTTTGGACACTCGGGTGAAGGGGGGCAGAGCTGTCAACTGATCACCATCTGGTGGTGAGTTGGGTCAGGTGGCGGGGGAAGCCTCTGGACAGACCTGGTAAGCCCAAGCGTGTAGTGCGGGGGAACTGGGAACGTCTGGAGGAGTCCCCGGTCCGGGAGGCCTTCAACTCACACCTCCGGCGGGGCTTCTCTGGCATCCCTGTGGAGGCTGGGGGCATTGAACCGGAGTGGGCGATGTTCAAAGCCTCCATTGCTAAAGCTGCGTCTGAGAGTTGTGGTCTCAAAGTCTTAGGTGCCTCAAGGGGCGGTAACCCTCGAACATCCTGGTGGACACCGGTGGTCAGGGGAGCCGTCCGATTGAAGAAGGAGGCCTTCCGGGACATGCTGTCCCGAGCGACTCCGGAGGCAGTTGCAAGGTACCGTCAGGCCCGAAGGACTGCAGCCTTGACCTTGGCCGTGGCAGAAGCAAAGCAGCGGGTGTGGGAGGAGTTCGGAGAAACCATGGAGAAGGACTTTCGGCTGGCGCCAAAGCGGTTCTGGAAGACCATCCAACACCTCAGGAGGGGAAAGCAGGGAACCATTCAAGCTGTATACAGTAAGGATGGGACGTTGTTGACCTCAACTGACAAGGTGATTGGGAGGTGGAAGGAGCACTTTGAGGAACTCCTGAACCCGACAAACCCACCCTACATAGTAGAGACAGGGCTGGAGGATGATGGGGGATCAGCATCAATCTCCCTGGCGGAGGTCACTGAGGTAGTCAAACAACTCCACAGTGGCAAAGCCCCAGGGGTTGATGAGATCCGCCCAGAAATGCTGAAGGCTTTGGGTGTTGAGTGACTGTTATGGATGACACGTCTTATCAACATTGCGTGGAAGTCGGGGACAGTACCTAAGGAGTGACAGACCGGGGTGGTGGTTCCCCTGTTCAAAAAGGGGGACCGGAGAGTGTGTGCCAACTACAGAGGCATCACATTACTCAGCCTCCCCGGGAAAGTATACTCCAGGGTGCTGGAAAGGAGGGTTCGACCGATAGTCGAACCTCGGATTGAGGATTGGATTGTCTACTCCAGGTAGGGAATGAGTCTTTACCCCAAGTGAAGGAGTTCAATCTGGAAATTGGCATGTGCATATGTATTCATCCCCTTTGCTATGAAGCCCCTCAAAAGTTCTGGTGCAACCAATTACTTTCAGAAGTAACATAATTACTGAAATGAAGTCCACCTGTGTGTAATCTAAGCGTCACATGATCTGTCAGTATAAACAGACCTTTTTTGAAAGGTCCCAGAGGCTGCAACACCACTAAGCAAGAGGCATCACACCATGAAGACCAAGGAGCTCTCCAAACAAGTCAGGGACAAAGTTGTTGAGAAGTACTAGTCAGGGTTGGGTTATAAAAAAATATCCAAATCTTTGATGATCCCCGGAGCACCATCAAATCCATCATCTTCAAATGGAAAGAACATGGTACCACAACAAACCTGCCAAGAGAGGGCCGCACACCAAAACTCACAGACCGGACAAGGAGGGCATTAATCAGAGAGGCAGCACAGAGACCAAAGGTAACCCTAAAGGAGCTACAGAGTTCCACAGCAGAGACTGGTGTATCTGCGCATGGGACCACAATAGGCCGTACACTCCATAGAGCTGGGCTTTATGGAAGAGTGGCCAGAAAAAAGCCATTACTTAGTGTTAAAAATAAGATGGCACGTTTTGAGTTTGCCAAAAGGCATGTGGGTGACTCCCCAAATGTATGGAGGAAGGTGCTCTGGTCAGATGAGACTAAAATTGAACTTTTCGGCCACCAAGGAAAACGCTATGTGTGGCGCAAACCCAACACATCCCATCAACCCAAGAACACCATCCCCACAGTGAAACATGGTGGTGGCAGCATCATGCAGTGGGGATGTTTTTCAGCAGCAGGGACTGGGAAACTGATTCGAGTCGAGGGAAAGATGGATGGTGCTAAATACAGGGATATTCTTGAGCAAAACCTGTTTCAGTCTGCCTGTGATTTGAGACTGGGACGGAGGTTCACCTTCCAGCAGGACAATGACCCGAAGCATACTGCTAAAGCGACACTCGAGTGGTTTAAGGGGAAACATTTAAATGTGTTGGAATGGCCTAGTCAAAGCCCAGATCTCAATCCAATTGAGAATCTGTGGTCAGTCTTGAAGATTGCTGTTCACAAGCGGAAACCATCCAACATGAAAGAGCTGGAGCAGTTTTGCTTTGAGGAATGGGCAAAAATCCCAGTGGCAAGATGTGGCAAGCTCATAGAGACTTATCCAAAGCGACTTGCAGCTGTAATTGCCGTAAAAGGTGGCTCTACAAAGTACTGACTTTAGGGGGTGAATAGTTATGCACGCTGAAGTTTTCTGTTATTTTGTCCTATTTGTTGTTTGCTTCACAATAAAAAAAAAAATCACATCTTCAAAGTTGTAGGCATGTTCTGTGGATAAAATAATGCAAACCTTCAAACAATCCGTTCTAATTCCAGGTTGTGAGGCAACAAAACATGAAAAATGCCAAGGGGGGTGAATACTTTTGCAAGGTATTGTATTTCTACAGGCCTGTGACCTCTGTTTTGTATTCTGTGGCATCTTCCAAAAACAACAAAATAACAAATTAGATTTCACATTACACACGTTCATTTTAAACTCACATTTAAGGTTCTGTCTACTTTTTCTGATTTGCATGTAATATAGTTTTTATGGTAAAACAAAGAACTTTTGTCATTTCCACCACGTCATGTCATTTCCATCACAGTCAACTTTGTGGTGGAAATGATGATTCAACCATTTTTGGAGAAAGGTTTAATGATGCTCAGCATGCCATGGCTAGTGTTAAAGCTGGCATGATAGTTAACACTAAATACATAATATATAATCAAGCACAAATAATTCTATGTAAATTTAAAGAAATTAAAGCTTGTTTGGAAATGACCCATAATAAATATATTTGATCCACAAGTGATATTTACCTTTATTTTTCAAAATCTTCTGGTCATCAAATCTGGAAGAACTTAGGCCACATGATATTCATACTGGGGCCACATGATATCCCGAGTTTTCCCCTGGCATTGTTTAAACTAACCTAGCAGCAGCATAGACCAGCATTCTCTGGACTAGGGAAGTATTCCACTAAATTAAAAACTGTAGTATAGGCCTACAAGACAAAACTACTAGATTTTGCCACTCACAAATCATATTGTAGGGTCTTTGACATGAGAGAGACCCTATTTTAATAGTTATCAAGATTAGTAGGAACTTCACTAAATTCTTGTTAAAGCAAGTCATCCACTAACTGTAAGGCAATGTTTAAGGACCTGTCACCACCTCCTACTTTGCAGTTCTATGGAAAACTTTTGTCACTGCTTGTGCCAAAGCTCTCTGACGTAAATAGGCAGTGACAGCCACTAAACTTTCTGCATTGTGTAGCCCGACCAACTATGTCAACTATGTTTGTGATGACCATCTAAGTACAAGTGATATGAAAATGTATGGCTTTCTCGAAACTTGTCCAGAGAGGGTGGTAAGCGCAATTCCCTCGGCTTAGAGACTGAGACTTCTTTAGGTCTAAAAAGCACAATTCAGCCGGGCAATTTCTATCGGTTAAGAAATACATTTTTAATACAGAAAAAGAAAAATAATCAAACCAATAAAAAGCTATAACATAATGCCAATATATCCGTGACCTTGGGTGTCTAGAAAGGCGCCTATAAAATTAAATCTATTATTATAGCTTTAAGCCTACAATAGGCCTACAACCTATATTTATATTAAAGAAATATTTACGCAGTAGCCTGCCGTTAAGAATGTGGTTTGAAATGTATTTGCTTATTTAAAATAAAAAATCTCTAAGAAATATTAACTTAACTCTAAAATAATCACTCGGGGTGTGGATCAATGAACAGTTCACCCCTCGACTGGGTCTTTGGGTCTGAGTTGTTCGTTCAATTTTCAAGTGACAGCCCCATAGGCTCAGTATAGGAAAGAGAAAAGAGTAGTTCACCCCTCAAATGGGTCTTCGGGTCTGATTAGTTCGTTCAATTTTCATGTGAAAGATAGGCTCTGCATAGAAAAGAGAAATGTTTAGTTCGCCACAGTTATGATTGACTCACTATGATAAATAAGTCCCCTAAAAGCAGTTGCAATATACTACTTTACTGAAACGCGATGTAGTGTATTAGCCAAAACATGTTGACATTGATGTAACTGTTGATATAGTATTGAAATGACTTTAAAATGTAGCCTATTTATTTATTATCAGGTTGTCCTTGTTAACTTTTTGCACTTAGCAATAACGTGCTGTATGCACACCCTTGCACACTACTAAATAAAATATGTTAAATACTAATAATAAGTAAAATCACACCATACAGACAAATAACAATCACACTGCTAAGCTTAGCAGAGTAGCAGTCACGTGAAAAGTGAATGAAAGACAGGACAAGAAACAGAATTGAGTGGTTCCCCCCTTGACTGGGTCTGAGTCCTTCTCAATTTTCATGTGACAGCCGCATATGCTCAGTATAGGAAAGAGAAAAGAGTAGTTGACCCTTGAACTGGGTGTTTAGGCATGAGTTGTTCGTTCACGGGTCACGTGTTAGCTGCATAGGCGCGAGAGATCAGGCAACATAAATTAGTAGCTCACCCTTAGGGTCAGAGTCTTTCATTCGCTTGTAACGTGACTGCTTCATGCTTAAATGATGACTACGTTCATAAGTGATCGTTATTGATTTTTAGATTATTACACGTCGGTTTAAATTCATTACCACCCCCACGCCCCCAGTCCAATGAACGAAATGAACGAAAAGACTCGTAAAAAGAGTAGTTCATTTTGCTGAACGAGAGTTAAAGAACCAAGTCACTGAAATGAACCGATCTTCCCATCCCTAATCTGCAGCCGATGCAGTTCCTAATATCTCCGCGGTGACCGGGCGTTCGGTGCTGTAGGGCCGTCTGTGGATTGCCCTCCCAGACCATCTGAGGATGCCTCAGACTCTTTCCAAGTTTTAATATGGCCTTAACATTTTTCTGTTAAAGAAAGCCTTCTGCTAAATTGTTTTGATGTTGTACAACACTCAAAAAGCTCCTATCTATTTAAAAGAGCGTTCTCATTATGATGCCCGACATACCTTTTACCCTTGTAATCTTGTAATGTTCATTGATGTCCTCTGCCTCAATTCCCATAGGTCTGTCATTTGTTGACTGCATCCGAAATTGTATATTGTGCTGTTTTTATGTCTTGTATGGTGACCTTGGGTGTTAAGAAAGGCGCCTATAAATTTAATTATTTTTATTATTATTATCATTATTATAATTTTTCTCAGACTGATTCAGACTCTCTTTGTTTCTGCTTCATGGAGAAAACAGTTGTAATATACATACACAGCATACAGTGCCGGATTAAAACACAAAGGGCCCTGGGGCTGGACATTATGAAAAGGCCCTGTAGGGTTACTGGTTTTCTACTTCTTGTGTGTGAATTACTCTTTATAAATTTAGTGGATTATTCATGAATTCATAAATTAATACTATAATCGATCAATTTGATATCAAATAATTAAGGGGGCACCATTCAAAGACTTTAGTTTATTGCATGGCTCGATGGGAAACCAGGTCTGATTTGGCATTAATTTAATAAGTAGTTGAAGTTTTTGTCTCAATTCTGAAGTAGTGACATTCTATGTTACGAGAATAAATGATTGTATGAAAACGAAGATATGACACAGCTAGGTTTGTTTGCAAAGCAATTCTATTTATTTGCTAGTCTAAAAACACATGAAAATTACAGTACTACAAAGAATGACTAAAATGATGACATTACTAAACTAAAGTGGTTAGTAGCTAAACATACACAACATAACAGTTAAACTATTGACAAATTATGGTAAGCACCACACAGCAGAAATTGTCTAAGCTTTAGCATCAAACGCTCAACGTTAGGAAAATCATGAGTTACTCTGAGAATGAAGGCGGAGCTGTGGCACTGAATTATTACTTCCCAGGTTCCCAGGTTATATTAAGGTGCGGATCTTAAAAAGCAAAGTTCCCTGGATGAGAACTCTATTTAAGATAGTTTGAGAAGGGGTATCCAAAAGGTGGCTGAGGTCACCTGATTGCTGCAGGGGTCAGTCAACAGAGGTGTTGATTATCTCACTTATCAGTGAAATATCAGTTTACCTTACCACGTCGTGTGGTTTCAATGTAAGCGTATTTACTAGGGATATGTTCTATATAAAGTTTGCAAAGTTTACAAAATATCATGGTGGAGATTTTGATACCAAACATCACTAGGCTGACTATGTTAGTTCACGTAGAAAAACAATACAAAATATATAATTATTACAAAATACAAACGATTGATGTTACAATTTCGTCTCATTGTCAATGTCCAATAATTTAATTAATTGTTCCTTAGGCAACAGTTTCTTAATCCCAATTTACTAATCCTTAGAGTGGACGCAGTGTGCTGCTCTGCCCAAATCTCAGGAGTTGTGTGAGAGGAACAGGCTGGCCCCCCATGGAGTGTTCACAATGGCCATTTGGGCCTGTTCCTTTGATCTTAACCAGAGAGGGGGGAAGATTCGGTGATTGGTTCCCCTACAGCCCCCTTAAAATGATCATACAATATTTTTAGGCTCTCTCAATAATAAAATCTATTTTCAGACACTTTAGGGTCAAACACTGTTAACTGCTCACAGTTTGGGCTATTATAAATTGAATTTGACTATTTCATCCATCTAACATTCATATAGGCTGAAAAAACAGGGGGATGCAAATCTCGGCAGGTGTAAAATCTGGTCTGCCGAATAATGCATCCCCCTCTTATATTTATTTTCAGACACTTTAGGGTCAAACGCTGTTACCTGCTCATAGTTTGGGCTATCATGAATTGAATTTGAGAATTTCATCCATCTAACGTTCATATGGGCGGAAAAAACAGGGGGATGCAAATCTCGTCAAGTGTAAAATCTGGTCTGTCGAATAATACATCCCCCTCGTATATTTATTTTCAGACACTTTAGGGTCAAACGCTGTTACCTGCTCACAGTTTGGGCTATTATGACTTGAATTGGTAACATTGATATAGACTGAAATAACAGGGGGACGCATATCTCGGCAGGTATTAACATATAATAATAATAATAATAATACATTGAATTTATAAGGCGCCTTTCAAGGCACTCAAGGTCGCCGTACAGTAATATAAAAAACAGTTCTCATAAAAATAATAAAAATAAATAATAAATAAAATAAAATAAGATCAAAATAAGTAGTATACAATTAAAAAGGCATGGAGCCTGCAATCGAGCATTAAAAAGCATCACGTGGGACAGTAAGCCAGCCTAAACAAATGGGTTTTGAGGTGGTTTTGGAAACAGGAAATTGAGTCCAGATTTTTGATGTCAGGGGGAGGGAGTTCCATAGACGTGGGGCGGAGCAGCTGAAGGCTCGCGATCCCATGGTGGACAGACGAATTCGGGGGACGATCAGGTTGATGGAGGAGGTAGATCTGAGGGACCGGGTGGGAGTGTTAATATGAATGAGGTCAGACAGGTATGGAGGGGCTAGATTGTGGATGGCCTTGAATGTATGGAGGAGGATTTTGAAATTTATTCTGTATTTGATGGGAAGCCAGTGGAGTTGGAGCAGAACGGGGGTGATGTGACAGATGGCAGGGGTTTTGGTGATGATGCGTGCGGCAGCGTTCTGGACTAATTGCAGTTTATGGAGGAGTTTGTGGGGGAGACCGAAGAGGAGGGAATTGCAATAGTCCAAGCGGGAAGTGACAAGAGAGTGTACCAGGACTGCAGTGGTGTTGGGAGTGAGTGAAGGGCGGAGGCGGTTGATGTTTCGGAGGTGGAAGTAGGCGGACCGGATGGTGTTGTTGATGTGGGTGTGAAATGATAGGGTGCTGTCGAGGACAACACCCAGACTCTTAACCTGGGGGAGGGGGAAACCGAGGAGTTGCCGATGGTGAGGGAAAAACTGGGGAGTTTGCTGAGTGTGGACTTGGAGCCAATGAGGACTACCTCTGCTTTATTATCGTTTAATTTGAGGAAGTTTGAGGTGAACCAGGATTTGATTTCCTGTAGGCAGGCACAGAGGGAGGAGGGTGGGAAGGTGGAAGAGGGTTTGGAGGAAACATAGAGCTGGGTGTCGTCTGCGTAACAGTGGAAATGGATATTGTGTTTGCGGAAGATCAGACCAAGTGGAAGGAGGTAGATGATGAATAGGATGGGGCCAAGGACGGAGCCCTGGGGAACACCGGATGAAAGGGGGGAGGGGTGGGATGTGAATGATTTTAATTGAATGAACTGAGTGCGGCCAGATAGATAGGAGTGGAACCAGTCTAAGGGTGTGTGTGATAGTCCAATGGAGGCTAGTCTGTCGAGGAGAATGGAGTGGGAAATGGTGTCGAAGGCCGCGCTCAGATCGAGGAGAATGAGAATGGATAGTAGTCCAGAATCAGCTGCCATCAGGAGGTCATTAGTGATTTTTATGAGGGCTGTTTCGGTACTGTGACGGGGGCGGAAACCGGATTGGAACTGTTCATATAGATTGTTACTGGAGAGGTGAGCCTGAATTTGTAATGATACTGTCTTTTCCAGGATTTTTGAGAGAAATGGCAGGTTGGAGATGGGACGAAGGTTATTTGCAATGTTTGGGTCTAAACCAGGCTTCTTTATTAGGGGAGTAACAGCAGCGGATTTGAAAGAAAGTGGGACAGAACCAGAGGTGAGGGAGGAATGAATGATGGCTGTTATCAAGGGTAACAGGGAGGGGAGGGAGGCTATAACCAGGGAGGATGGCAGGGGGTCAAGTTGGCAGGAGGATGGCTTGGAGGTCCGAATGAGTTTGGCTAGATCAGTGGCAGAGGGGAGTTGGAAGCAGGAGAGACGTGCAAAGAGCGGGGGATGGGGGACAAAAGGAGGTGGACCAGATGTGTGAGGGGTCAGTTGTTGGTGGATGGTGGCTATTTTGGAGTTGAAACATGACATCAGGGAGTTGCAATGCTCATTGGAGTAAAAGTGTGGGGGGAAGGAATCAGGGGGGCGTAGTGAATTGTTGACCAATGAGAACAGGGCCCTGGAGTTCCCAGCACCCGCAGTGATTTTATCGGTGAAATATTGGGTTTTGGCTGAGGAGAGGGCGTCTTTGTAATGAAGGATATGGGCATGGTGCATCTGTTTGTGTATGGTGAGTCCGGTTTTCCTGAAAAGCCGCTCCAGCTGACGTCCTTTGGCTTTCAGCAGATGTAAGTGAGGGGAGAACCAGGGGGCAGAGTGGGGGAATGAGACAGTCTGAGTTTTGAGGGGGCAAGTGTGTCCAGTAGGGTTTGGAGACTGTCGTTGTAATGACAGGCGAGCTGATCCGGGGTGAATGGGGGGTTGATGATCGGGAAGCAGTCAATGCCTTTTGTGAGATCGGCTATGTTAATATTTTTGATATTGCGGAAGGACATGATACGTGATTGTTTGGTTTTGGATAGCGTCAAATTTAAATTAAATGAAACAAGCATGTGATCAGAGATGGGGAGATCAACAGCAGAACCGTTTAGAGGAGTGACACCAGAGCAACAGACCAAGTCCAAAATATGACCTTTAGAATGTGTAGGGAAATCAATAGATTGTTGGAGACCAAAACTGTCCAGGCAAGAGATAAAGTCCTTAGTGAGGGTAAGATTGGTGTTGTCCATGTGAATATTAAAATCACCTGTCAGAATGATGTTGGATGAGAGTGAGCAGATGTGGGTGAGAAGTGTATTGAATTCGTCAATAAAGTCCTTGTTTGGTTTGGGTGGGCGGTAGATATTTACTAAAACAGTGGGAGTAGGTCCAATTAATTGTAGAGCTAAAGACTCGAACGCATGGGACACTGGCATTGTAACAGATGTAACCTTAAAAGTTTCGCGGTGAATTATTGCGAGGCCTCCTCCTCGGCCTGTAAGACGGGGTTGACAGGTGTAGACGAACCCAGGTGGAGTAGACTCGTTCAACTCGGAGAAGTCATTGGGATGTTGCCACGTCTCCGTTAAACATAAAAAGTCATACTTGCGGTCGAGGAGGAGGTCCTGCAGTAGCTGTCCCTTGCCGGTGAGGGAGCGGATGTTAAGTAATCCAAGTTTGATATGTTTTGCCGAATAATGCATTCCCCTCTAAAATGTATTTCCAGACATTTCAGGGTCAACGATGTTTTCTGCTCATATTTTGGGCTATTATGACTTGAATTTGAGACTTTCATCCATCTAAAACTCATGTAGGCTAAAGATTTGGATTGTTTACTAACGAGTTCGCCCTCAGAAATATTCGCACAGCAAAATTTCAGACCAATCGTTTCAGATTAATTGTATTAAGTAAATGCTAGCCCATTGTCGTTTCGTGTTCTAACTGAGATAAATAAAACATTGATGTTATAAACTAAAACAGTTTGAATCTTTCTCCTAATTGACGAAACTCCATAAAGAACATTATATCGTTTTTAAACATTAGCCTCGGTTGTAGAAAAGCCACAATGTCGGTAGTTTTCCGCTTTCCGTGCGCGCTCCCACGAGGTGAACGCAATCCCCGGCGGGGATGCAAAATTCGGCAAAACACCGGTCTCTCCCGGTGTTTCTCGATTTTTGAGGCTAAAATACTCTGTCAGTCTGGGTATTATTTTTGTCAGGTCCTCTTCTCTTTTTTGTTTTTCTGCCTTTCATTCCTTTTAGCATATCCACTGGCACACAATTTTTTGCCATTGTTAGGTCTAAGTACCTAGCAGCTATAGCTAACACAACAGAGGGGATATACTGCCCCACGATTTACGCATGTGCGGACGCGTAAAATTAAGGCATGCCGTGACACCGTGAGGCTTTATTTACTTTCACTCAATAACCTCATCGGAAGAAAAATGCTTCGTCAACCAGGGCCCTGCCAACCCACGGGCCCTGGGGCTCCCGCCCCTGTTAGCCCCATTGATAATCCGGCGCTGACAGCATACACAGTAATATAGGCTACATATAGCCTATAGCATAGAGCCTCTCAGTCTTTAGCCTAGACTCCTCCTAGAGACTCTCTACACCGCGCGCAAGTAACCTGGGTGTGTTTCGGGCAGGAGTGGGAGAGCGAGTTTCTATGGTTACATGGACGCTGTTTCTCTTGATAGCTCTGAAACTTTGTCGCACTTCGAGATATCGGTTTCTAAAATGACATTGTCAAGACTTTACAAATGCCAAAAAAGAAAAAAATAAAGTGCCAGTTTTAATTTGACCCTTTTTAATTCAAACACACGATGTCCCTGTAGTTAGCTTGTTTGGATTATTTGGACAGTACTTTTTACATGGAATTAGGTGTCCTCTCCCAACCAACCACAAAGCTTTATGCAAATTAGTACATGGTGACGTCATTATACATGTAAATTAGGGTATGACGTAATCTGGCGACTTTTAGCATCTTTTCTATAGACTTTTGGAGCCAGTGCAAGCTACCATGGTTGGGAAATAGTTGGCAGAACTGCGAAACAGGCGTCATTGCGACATCACTGCTTGCGGTAAAATACGAGAATGGCAAATGGCTGTTTTGTTTGATTAATTTAAATCAAATCAAATCAAATCATGTTTATTTACAGAGCACGTTTAAAACAGGCAGAGCTGACCAAAGTGCTGTACAACACATTAAGATACAGTATATAAAATATAACAACAACAAAAAACTCAACAGTTGTGACACATATACATACTACATACAAGCTAAGTGCATAGAAAACCACTAAGATGCAAAGGCTAATGAGAAGAAATGAGTTTTGAGCAGAGATTTGAAGGAGTCGACAGAAGGGGCAAATCTGATAAGAGAGGGAAGGGTGTTCCATAATTTAGGGGCTGTGACAGCAAATGCGCGGTCACCTCTGAGTTTTAGTTTGGAGTGTGGGATGACCAGGAGTCCTAATTCAGAAGCCCTAAGAGGCCTGGGAGTGGTGTATGGTCTCAGTAGATCTGTGATGTAGGAGGGGGCAAGTTGGTTCAATGCTTTGTAGACAAATAGCAGGATCTTGAAATCAATTCTATAGCGAACTGATGTCGCTTTAGTATTTGTATATGGTACTATTAAATTATTAAATGTATAGTTCCTACGGTTTAGCTGATGCAAATTTTACAAATCAGTATTATCTTTATCAACCTAGCTATTATTATCGTTAGTTAATGCTGGTGTCCCGCCATAACATTTATAATATACTGGATCTGTCCATCTGCCTATCTGTCGCTCTCAGTCGCTCTCTTTCTCTCTCGGTGCCTCGATCAGGCAAATCGAAGCCGTTTGTTTTGGGCAAACAAATACCCATTAAAGGTAGAGGCTTCAAGCCTAAGAGGCATTATGTTGCCTTCAGGGCAACAAGTGGTGTCACTAAGGCTAGTTCCCCTGTATGCGCCGAGCCACATACTGAACCTTTCTGTACCCAAGGGCATAATATCCCCAAATGGCCTTTAAAGAAGGCAGGAACAGTGGCTGTGTGGATGGAGGTTCGTCAGCGACTGCATGACACCATAACAGAGCTCATGGCCCCTCCAATGAATGCTCACTGTGGGTCTTGTGGATTGGAACCCGAGGAGATTTGGAGATGTTGTGACTGTGGTCCCGACACGATTCTGTTCGGTGATCGTAATATTGTTCGTTGTATAAAGATCTGGGAGGTAACTATCCTTTTATGTTTTAACTGTAGTTCTAACAAATGTAACATCTTTATTGTCTCTCCTATTTCCTGAAGTACGCTGTTCTAGTAAAACCGCTATTTTGTCAAATACCTTAATTTGTCTCTGTCTTAAATGTTCTGGTATGTTCAGGGTCATCACTTCAGAGAATGTGTGCCAGCTTCATTCCAGTGGCACTGGAAACGGAAGGATGGCCATCAATGCGTATCCCTTTACAGCAGACTGCTGTGAGAGTATTTGATCACTTGGGTTAAGTAGTCTCCAGATAAAGGAATGCTTTTTGCCAAGTGCTTTACAAAGTACTCACATAGCAGCTATGTGTGCATCTTTCAGGGAAATGGTATTGTTTTGCTTGCTGCAGATGCTTTGTCCGGTTTGCCAAGAAAAATGTCATCTGGAACAAGTCTTGAGCAACCAAAGCATGGCAATAAGTATTTTGCAAACCAAAGGGCCGTTGATGACTTTGTGGGTTCACATGCATCACCAAACGAGGTAAGGGGATTTAACATCAGTATTTTCAGTATCCCTAACCTGCAGAAATGGATTGTGATCCATATACTATTGGAAGACAAACATTTTGTCACTTTTCAAATGTGCTATGCAAATTCAAATGGCAGAACAGGCTGATGAAGTAATGCAGATCAGATTCTTACAAATTTTGGTAGTGGTTGTCTGGGTAGAGGCTGGTCCATAAACTTTCAACAGATTTTACAACAGCTGTTTTGAACATTTGTGATGTCATGGTTTATTGGTAGTATTTATGAAATAGACACTTCATGTTTGATACAGGCAAACATGCATCTTTGTTTTGGATAAAAATGGCTTAGTGAATAATGTGAAAAACTGAATTACAAATCAGCAGAATTACTTAGATCTTCTTACAAAATTACACAGAATATTATTCCCTATTATTATGATTTTAGTATTTTAAAGCGAAGAGCAGGATCTTGCCTCTTCAATCTTGCCACACGATGTGGATGTTGACTACACCTGCTGGTAAGAAGCTTGCCACTTCCACAACACTGAGGTAGAGATGGAAGCATGTGGCTCAAGGATGCCACCTTGTGGCTGTGATCGGTATGACAGCAGCAGCTGTAGTTTAGGGAATGTTGCAGCAACAGGAGTAATAGTACAAAAATGTCGCTCTTCAATATACAAACAGAAATAAAATGTATAAAAAATTATAAAAACAAGTTATGATCTATATAATCTATATATATATATATATATATATATATATATATATATATATATATATATATATATATGTTAAATTTGGTGTCTTGTGAGTAATACAAAAATGGCTCCCGGAGACAATTTGTCATTTGTTTCTTCCACCCTCTTTGCGCCCTCTTGTCAAGATTCCCACCAGTAGGAGGAGAGCCATCAGCACTACACTGATGTAGAGACGGGAGCACACAAATCCTTCAGCCCTGCTCCTGAGGCAGGAGCCCACGTTACCCACTCTGTCCACAGCCACCAGCTCTACAACTGGTGAACAGCAGGAGGCGCTGTAGGACACCAACGTTACGTTCTCTCCGTTGGCGCCCCGTCAGTGATGACGCTGGTAGCTTTGGGAAGCTGTCTTAGTGACCTGAATGGCCTGTCCTCCTGAGCTTTGAGCCAGCTCTTTGTACAGATCAGTGTCCGACACAATCATCCTTCTCAACCGGCCGTTGTTGCTTTGTCTCCTCCTACGGCGACGAGCTCATAAACTTCCTGTCAGCATGAAGGTAACCTGGAGATTGTTGAATTACAAAATGTGGGGGATAGCTGTGTTTATTATTTAATTTTTTTTTTTTTCATGCTTTATCGAAGTAGTATAAAGATGCAACATCCCTAGGTTTGAATGTGAACCACTAAATTACATTGCAAACTTGTCAAGTGTATAAAAAAGTGTTAACATTTTAACGTGTATTTTCCCCCATATTTATTTTTAAACGTGGTAACTATTTTCCTGAAAATTAAATAATTTAAGTCAATGTTTAAATTTGTAGTTTCAGATATAATTTATATGTAGCCGGGTGGAAGAAACTAGTGTTTTTATTATTAAAAACACTAGATGGTCGGATTACTTTCCGAGTATCCCCGGCCTAGATCGAAATGTGCATCAGGGAAATAGCGAATAAGGGGAATTTCCTTTTTGCATTCCTCGTGTAGAATGGTATGCTTGGTATGCAAGAGTGGTGACAAAAAGATATGGCAATCTTGTTAATATTGTGGTTTTGTAGATGAAAAGTTACACATATACCTTATTATACTGGTAAAAAGGGATAGGATGGTGTCTTGGTTGTCATTTTGGTAAAGTGATGTTTGCGGATTCCATTCACGTGCCGAATATCACAGGGAAATATTTTAGGAATATGTTCGGGGAATACTGATCTACGTGTGCTGTTTCGTCATAGTAGTATGCTTAAGAAAATTTATGTAAATTTTGTTTACTTATAGTAAGTGCTGAGTGAAGTTTATGGCCTGTACCCACCTAGTTCGAATGAAGACCTAGTTCGAGTGTGGTGTTACCCCATCGTGAGTTTTTAGATAAGTTGCGCATTTCATTTTGTAATATACCAATGTATACAAATGTTAATGTGTGCAAGAAGTTTACTGTATGTGGCATTGTTTATTTTTGTCGTTGTCTGTCTATAGGAGGGTTACCACTACAGTTATTTGTGCAGTTATTGCAGGTTAAGCTATTTTTGTTGATTTTGTGCAGTACTTTGAGCTTATCCTTGAAGAAATCTGAGGTTGTTAAAACTACTTAAATTGGAAACTCTAAATTAACTTAATGCTACTCTTCCACGTCAAGGGTAGTCGGTGAATAAGGAGCCCTAATTATAGTTTTGGGTCCGGTGTTATTCAAATTATCACCAGGCTACATATATACACAGCTACTGACTATATGTTCTGATTATGGGGTAAAACATGATGTTAAATACAATGCAAAAAAAAGTGTTGCCATGAGATGTAGAGCAAAAGGAGATAAGTATCTTAACTTCCCAGTGTTTTACTTGGCAAAGCAGGAGTTCTGTTGTTGTACTAAAACAAAATATTTAGCTAATATATAGCTCAAGCTAACATGTTGGCTAGGAAATTCAATATGTGTTCGGATCATGTCAAAATAAGTCTGTTTCGTGCTTCTTGCACTCCGCTGTATACTGCCAGTCTGTGGGTGAAGTTTAAAAGGGCAAGCTTTCATAAGATTAGAGTTGCCTATAATGACGGTTTGAGGATTTTACTTAGAAAGCCTAGGTGGAGTGGTGCAAGTGTTTTGTTTTGTGAAACAAGAATCTATTCTTTCCATGCTCTGTTAAGGAATTTGATGAACAAATTTATATGTAGGCTGAATGACTCGCAGAACTCCATAATAAAGCTGCTGGTAGATCCTAAGCTCAGTGTAGTGCGGTATCAATCCCCTATGTGGAAGCATTGGTATCAATGTCTGTTGAAGGAGTAAGTGGTACACAGAGTAAGTTGCACTCAGAATTTTTTTTAAGTTGGTTTGTGAAGATTTAGCTAATTTATCCTGATGTCTAATATAGCCCTTGCTTAGCTCTTATCTAGATGAATAAGCCAGGGATGCACTTATGTTCTCTACCTGACTTGTAGTTTTACCATTATCTTTTTGTAGGCACAGTTTTTTGTAAGTCGCTTTGGATAAAAGCGTCTGCTAAATGAATGTAATGTGGTACTGCTGATCTATGTTATGTGACTCAGTTGTTTGTGTTGTTGCTTATGTTGTATGTTCTTCTAATGGACCCTGCAGTCTGTCAATAAAGATGAAATAAATAAATAAATAAATAAATCTCAAAACATTTAGCAACTTT
>JAPMUY010003207.1:227500-251386 GCA_026901105.3 Galaxias olidus
GATAGGTTTTAAGGTGGGTTTGAAAGGTTAATAGCGAGTTGGAATTTCCGAACTAGGAGCCACTTGAGTCTGAAGATGGTTTTGGTTGCCATGGAAAAGGAAAGGTGACTCCACATGAGCGGAAATCTGCAATAGAGTTAAGATATAGTCAACAAGTAGCATAAGCTATTGCTTTATGATAGCAAGTAACACATTTTCTTTTTTTTAAACCAACTAAAAACATTATTGCACTTTGCCCTCACACATTAATGATGTTGTCTTACAACTCAAAGTCATTCTATATGCAAGTATCTATTTAATACGTTACACTATGGGAAGTACATACAAATGTAGTATATAGTAATGCAGTACAAATGTATGGTACGTAGTCTAACACATAAAACCATAGCATAGCGATGTTTTATCGACAGTGCACCCATCGCCGATGACATGTTTCTGTTTCTGTATTTACTACGATGTGAAATCCTGTAAGGATTCCAGCCCTTCTTCATACGCATAGTAGATAGTTAGTGGTGTGTGTCTGGGTAGTGGTTTGTGTCTGGTGGGTGTTCTCGGAGTGGTTTGTGTCTGGGTAGCCTAGTGGTGGGTGTTTTGGTAGTGGTTTGTGTCTGAGTAGTGGTGGGTTGTTTGGGTAGTGGTGGGTGTTTTGGTAGTGGTTGTCTGGGTAGAGGCTGGTCCATATATTTTCAACAGATTTTACAACAGCTGTTTTGATTTGTGATGTCATGGTTTATTGGTAGTAAATGTGTAATAGACATGACACAGGCAAACATGCCTCTCCATTTTGTATAAAAATGGCTTAGTGAATAATATGAAAAACTGAATTATAAATCAGCAGAATTACTTAGACGATCTTCTTACAAAATTCCACAGAACGTTATTCTCTATTATCATGAATTGTAGTTTTTTTAAGCAAAGAGCAGAATCTTGCCTCTTCAATCTTGCCACACGATGTGAATGTTGGCTACACTTGTTGGTTAGAAGCTTGCCACTTCCACGACACAGAGGTAGAGATGGTAGCATGTGGCTCAAGGATGCCACCTTGTGGCTGTGATTGGTATGACAACAACAGGTGTAATGTGGGAAATATTGCAGCAACAGGTGTAATAGTATCAAAATGTCACACTTCAATATACACCTTCCAACATATTAATAAAAAGTAAAAAATATTATAAAAATGTTTAAAAAATATGATCTATACAATCTATGTATTTTTTTTAATCTTTTTGAAGTTAAGGAAACTTGAGTGTGGCTTGTGAGTAATTCGGAAATGGGAGACCACCCCTAGAAATGAATTCTTGTTTGTTTCTCCCTCGCTCTTTGCGCCCTCTTGTCTAAATTTCAAACAGTAGGAGGAGAGCCATCAGCACTACACTGATGTAGAGACGGGAGCACACAAATCCTTCAGCCCTGCTCCTGAGGCAGGAGCCCACGTTGCCCACTCTGTCCACAGCCACCAGCTCTACAACCGGTGAACAGCAGGAGGCGCTGTAGGACACCAACGTCACGCTCTCTCCGTTGGCGCCCACGCTCGTGCTGGTGTTGAAGACGCCGTTGCCACGGTAAAGTGTGATGCTCTCGATGCCCGTCCCGTTGCCGTCAGTCAGGTTAGCATAGAGCTGGTAGTGGGACAGGCTGCAGTTACCTGTACAGGTACCAGACACACTGATCCCTTGACACGCTGGAGGATCCACATCATTGATCTGGAGAACAGACAGGGGATCGAAGAACACGATAAGGAAAAGATATCAACATTAAAGTTTTAAAAACAAGTTAGTTTCATTGACTAATAAAAACAAAAATATTATTTTTATAAGATCATATTTATATAATATCTCTTAATTAAAAAAAATTTATGCATAAATGTTTCATTTACTTTATATCGCACTTAACTCTAAATTTCTCCAGGGGAACTGTCCATGCAATCTCATTGAAAGACACTTTGGATAAAGGCGTCTATTAAATTAATAAAACTTTATTTAGAATAATAAACAAATAAAAATAATAATTAATTGTATTTAGTTTAAAGCACTTTTCTCAGGACACGCAGGAGCGCTTCAAAAAAAATTGGTTGCCAATTAAGTACACAAAGTACAGTAAGTTTATTAAGTAGATAAAGTACAGTAAGTTTATGAAGTAAATAAACAAAGCAAAAACTCTTCAAACTTAGACACTGGCAATCTATAAATAAGCAGCCACTTCCACACCACAAACATCCAAAGTTTGAACATTGTCTCCTGGTCATGCTCTCGCGGTTCTGTACTCACAGTCAGTGTGATGCTGGAAGCTCTGAAGCTGGTGGAGCTCTCTGTAAATCAACCCTGTATGAATAAATACTCTGACCATACTGCAGGCCTACTATACTCACAGTCAGTGTGATGCTGATAGAGGTTTCTGTCATACCCAGTATAAATAAATACTCTGGCCATACTGTAGGCCTACCATACTCACAGTCAGTGTGATGCTGGTGGAGGTTTCTGTCATACCCAGTGTAAATAAATACTCTGACCATACTGCAAGCCTACTGTACTCACAGTCAGTGTGATGCTGATAGAGGTATCTGTTAATCAACCCTGTATAAATAAATACTCTGACCATACTGCAAGCCTACTGTACTCACAGTCAGTGTGATGCTGGAGGCTCTGAGGCTGGTGGAGGTCTGTCTCTGGAAGATTCCTGCTGCAGCTCTGGAGGAAGTGGTGGTGCTCTCCTCTCCCTGCAGACGCACCACAAAGTTCCCCTGCAAGACTCTGTTCAGACATACAAGGAGGTCTCCTCCCTGTGGCTCCAAAGTGCCAATGACCTCCCCTGACCCTGCGGTCTCCACCAGAGCCACCTTCGTCACCATCACCGAGTCGCTGCCCGTTTACGTCACCAGCATGGTACCGTTACTGTCTGTTGGCAGGGCAACGCAGCATTATAGCGGGAGTAATCCATGCAATCAACAGTGTTGGGTAGTTGTAATCTGATTACTAGAATTAGGAACTCAATATAATCAAATTAAATTGTCTCTGACGCAATACAGTCATTTTCCCAACTCGTTTGACACTCTGCTGTTTGATTGCAAAATTCTAAATGATGACACTGTGTAAAATTGGTAGGTCCTGTCTGATGAAAAACAGTATTTGCTTTTTTTTTACACACTCTTCTGCCTGCTCTTGTATGGAGGACGAGTTGTGCCAATATTAAATAATTTAATAATTAAATAAATAAAAAGTGAAATGTTGACTGAAATAATTAAATGTAACACATTTAGCACGGTGGCTCGGTGCTTAGCACCGTTGCCTCACAGCAAGAAGGTCCTGGGTTCAATCCCCACCTGACCCAAGGGCATTTCTGTGTGGAGTTTGCATGTTCTCCCCGTGTTCGCGTGGGTTTCCTCCGGGTACTCTGGTTTCCACCCACAGTCCAAAAACGTGCAGGTTAATTGGTTAATTGGTGACTCTAAATTGCCCGTAGGTGTGAATGTGAATGTGAGTGTGAGTTGTTGTCTGTCCCTATATGTCGGCCCTGTGATAGACTGGCGACCTGTCCAGGGTGTGCCCCGCCTCTCGCCCTGTGTCCGCTGGGATATATGATGTACAGGATCGGTAAAGTTAATGGATGGATGGGATGGATGGATATATTTCAGTATTTAATTATTTATTTCTGTATTTATTTATTTATTGTCTCATTTAATTATTTATTAATTTATTTCATGGTAGTTGGTGTCCTGTGCACTGAAATAAACATGTCAACTTCATTCATCAATGGCAGTGCGGAATCTAATATCCTATTGGGTCAATTTTGTAAACAACCCAGCCAGTCTCAATCAATTGATCTCCATGGCGGAACTACAGCAATATGCTCCAATGCGGGAGACGGCTGTAAACAACTAAGTTATTCCTCGTGGAAGCAATGAGCATACAAATACAATATTTGGTTTTTTAATGGTCTGAAATGTTGTATCTTGTCTAAACACTATGATGTTATTATAAAACACTTCGGTCTTACGTGCTGCTTTTGCAGTTAGACTACAAGCCTTTCCGTTACCGTGCTAGCCAGCTACCAGTGCTAACATGACCAGTGCAGAGAGCTCGGTTGTTCCAGTTAGTTAGCTACCAGTGGGAGCTAGTTTGTTACATTTACCCACAGATTTATCATTTACTATTGTTAATTGTAGAAAATTCATAGTAGTGGCGTTTTTCCTGTTAGTGCTCGACTATTTTATGAAATGGCCAACACTGTGTCCCGATCGCTCAGCATACGATGATGATCAGCCCGGCCCCCAGCCCATGACCTCGCAACCCAACCGGTGTGAATGCGTTTGTTGCGGCCGAATGAGCAGAGCTGGCACGTTAAATTAGTAGTAAAATGTTGTCTAAAGATAAGAAAAATATGTAGGGGGTTTACTGTGTAGATTAATTTTGTAATTATATAATGCAATAGATAGAAACGGAGGAAGAAGTAGTCAGTAGAAAATAGATTACAAAGAAGTAGTAGCCTAGCAAATAGATTAAGGAAAGTAGCCTTCCTATTTCTGCTAACTGCCGTTTAACTTCAATGAAACATTAATGTTGGCCACTTAATAACGCTTAATGATGTTACTAGCACACATTTTACGAATCAATGTCACATATGTACTTTCAACTGCCTTTGGGCGTGTTTGCTTAATGGAATCTAAAAATCTTAATGTCAAATGACTACAGGGAGGGACAATATTTTGGTTCATTCCCAAATTGATCAGTGCATCTTCTCTCAATCAAAATTGTTCCCGCTACCCAGAAGTGTTGCAAGGGCTTTTGTTTACAAACGTAAGCCTACTGTTTGCTGTCATAGTTAGTGCGGACATTGCTCCAACTATTTCAATAATGTCAATTTATCCATCATGATGGCATGAGAAGCATTCCCTTCTAAGCCGCAACAAAGCAACACTAGGCAAAAGCAATCGACTTAAATTGCCCGACTAATCAAATGTTAGACCATCCCACCATTGATGGATGAAGTTTTATTTATTTCACAGTGCACAGATATGGGGCGCCAAGTGTAAAAAAAAAAAGGTTAACATTTTTATGTCGTTTTTTCCCCAGATTTTATTTCAATCTTGTATTTTTTTTCTCAGATTTATAAATGTCTGATGAACATTTAAATCAACGTTTAAATTTGTAGTTTCAGATATAATTTATAAATCTTAAAATATTTAGCCGCTTTTCTACATTTAAATCAAACTTGTGAAATAAAAAATTTAAAAAAAGCTTTATTTTTTTACACTTGGCGATTGGAGATTCAGCTAAAAATAAATATATAGCTTAAATTTAAATCTTTATTTCTAGACTCGAGATTTAACAGAGAAGCACCTAAATGTGGCATTCGTGAATTTAAAGATAATTTGAAAATAAATATTTATTTTGACAATATCTATATAATTTGACAATAAATATGTAGTTTCAAAATAAATATATAATTTGATTGCTAAATGTGTGAAATCCATGCAAATAGCTCTGACGTCTGTGTTCTACGTAATCACTCTTCGACTTCAAAGGTGGAGGTCAAGCAAAGAACTTGATTACATTACGCTTCCACATTCAGGGGTCAAGATCAAACTTTTCGGATTCATGGCGGAGTTGCAAGGAGTCATTGAGCGCGCCGTTTGTGCAGCTTTACAGGCTCAGACTGCCAGGGTTTTCGGTCCCATCGCTTTCGGACGGTAAGTGTAAGAAAAAAATTGCCATTTAGCTGCTGTTGTGAATTGTGTCTATTCACAAAACCTTACCTGTGGCTCTAAGTTCTTAGCAAACATTCCCCCTTGCAGAGGTGCCATCGCCAGTGTAAAAGAAGTATTGCCAAACTTTTTCGCCAAGCACAATGTGGTGTATGCAATAGATAAAGAACTCATAAAGCCACCAGTTTTGTACCGTGGGGACATATGTTTTAATGTGAAATATTTCAACTAAGAATGTAATTATGGATAATATCACTGGATGTAAATTTCCCACAGATATTTCTTCCAATGGTTGGTGAACCCAAAACCCTATAGGTGTCAGGGCTAGTAGGCTATAATAGGCTCAAGAGCAGAGATGGGCTACACATAACTAAAATAATTCTAGAAAATATCCACACAAAAACAGGCAGGAAAACAGGAGAGAGTAAAGCTCCCGCAGTAGACTTGGATTTACTTGGTAAAACAGACCAGGGAATCCACACACCACGCAGCAAAGGAAATGAATGAACAAACCAACACAGGATAACTGGAACTTAAATACCCTGTCCATAAGGGACAGGTGAAACCAATAATCCCTTTTCACTTGAACAGAAGGTACGTCCTCTCAGGACCACGACGGTGGTCAAGAAGCATGAACTCCGTTAAGACAATTATACTGTAATATCTATCTGTTTACATACATAAATGTATTAATTTACAGATCATTTATAGGCTATTAAAGTTTGTTAAAAAATACCCTGGGGTTGTATATTAATTATTTAAAGAATTCATGATTGATAGCTGTCCTACAATTTACTTAGGGCCAGGTTAGTAGTGTGACTGACTTGCTAGAATGCCTTCTAGGCTGCAGCTGTGAAGCTTCAGAAAGAAATTTAAGATGCATTTAAGCAGAGTGACCAGATTCCCAGGAGTCAAATACGGGACAGGTGTCCTCTTGAATTTTTTTGGGACAAATTCAAGACCATTTCCTGAATTTCTGTGAATTATGGATATTAATATTGATCTTATGCACACACATGCGTGAACACACAGAGTACAGTACTAGACGGCGCTACTAAGACGAATCACCAGTTACAGTAGTAGACCGTGCTACTCACACATATCACCAGGTACGGTAGTTGACGGCGATACTCCTCCAGTTACCGTAGTAGACGGCACCACAGACACCAGAATTTTACAGTAGCAGACGGCGCTACTCACACACATCACTAGCCCAGGTATGTTATACTATAGATGGTGATAAACATACAGTGATAACTGTCTAAATATCCTTAATATAAACAAAGAAAGCATTTATACCTTACATAATTTCGTTTTTGTGGACATATTCAAAGGCTACCTATTAAACAACTTGCTAACCTTTGGTTCTAGCTCTACATCGACAGCTACCTTAGGCCTTAACATGAAATAGTCCCACTCCATTTCAATTAGGAGCGCGCGCTGCACAGTCAGGCCGGTGGTGTGGCAGGGATTGGATAGATTTTTGTATGATATGATGTGATTGGTGCTGATAAACTGTCCACTCACTGTGTGCATGCGATGTCTGTGGCGCAGCAGGCAGGACTGTGTGGGCAATGCAACGTGAACCCACAATACGTGAAATTACAGTTAGAAAACCCATTGAAAAATCGGGACAACTGAAATACGGGACAAATCGGGATTTTTTCAGAATAAATCGGGACACATGAAAAGGGGCTAAAATACGGGACTGTCCGGGGAAAAACGGGACGTCTGGTCACCCTACATTTAAATTCAAATGCAGGTATGACAGAGCAAAGAAGATGTTTGTATAGGCTAATCTGGGGAGTTTATCGCAGTGGCCCAATCTAAACACAGAGATAAACATTGCGCACCAATGAGAGCAGCTGCAGCTGCATGGAAACACCCAAATAAAACACCCGGTTTTCGAACACTCAGCTATTTTATAGTAAATGTCGTTCGCTTCATTTAACCAGAAAGACTTTAACCTTAGTAATATATTCATCTGTTTTAATCTCTGTTGCTGTCACAGTGATTTGGCGTGAGATTTGCTTGGTTGCGTGAGAGCGTGAGACAGGGTTTGAAAGCGTGAGAGTCACGCCAGATGCATGAGAGTTGGCAACCCTGCTTGTGAAAACATTTCAATTTAATCAATGAGCTAGATATGACACGTTTCCCCATTTGAGTGCCTTGACACGACTACCGCTGCGGTGCACGTGCACTCATAATCTATCTGGATTTCACATTTTGTTATGCTTTTCCAGAGCCGCCAAATAATGCGTGAGACTCGCGCAAATTACCCTTTTCAAACGCTCTCACGTCACTGCTCCCAGTCTATTTCTCAAGATGCTTTCACACATTTGCTTTTGGAAAGGGCAAACTGCTAATGCAGACCACTGGAAAAAAATGGAATGTGCCGCTTTGCATAGCGCCTGCGCACCGCCAGCCCTTGCGGAATCCAATGGAAAAATATAAACTTTCAGACAGTCAGTGCTCTATTGGTATTCCTTCTGCAAAGCGGCAAGCCAGTCAGAGCACAGCGGCTATCCGATTTGAGGACATTTTTATTTTTATGTTCGTTTTATTACATTTTTTGATTAGGGGTAAGAATTAGAGGTTATGAAATTGGTGAAATGGTCGTAAATAGGCATGTTTCGTCAAGTCCATAAACAAATAATGTCCGCCGTGTGTGGTGACGACCAGAGCTTCAAAACGAAGATGTTAAAATAAATGGTGTTGAAAGTAGGCAACATTTTAGAATCGCTGCAACTCAATTGTATGTAATTGAGGCCCAATCGTGTATAGCCTAACTGTATCCATGCTTCTTGACCACCGTCGTGGCCCTGAGAGGACGTACCTTCTGTCCAACTGAAAAGGGATTATTGGTTTCACCTGTCCCTTATGGATAGGGTATATAAATTCCAGTTATCCTGTGTTGGTTTGTTCATTTCCTTTGTTGCATGGTGTGTGGATTTCTTGGTCTGTTTTACCTAGTAAATGCAAGTCTACTCTGGGAGCTTTATACTCTCTCCTGTTTCCTGCCTGTTTATTGTGGATAGTTTCTAGAATTATTTTAGTAGTGTGTAGCCCAACTCTGCTGTGCAGCCTAGTTTAGCCTACGAGCCCTGACACCTATAGGGCTTTGGGTTCACCAACCATTGGAAGAAATATCTGTGGGAAACTTACACCCGGTGATATTATCCATAATTACATTGTTTGTTGAAATATTTCACTTTAAGACATATAATATCCCCACAGTACAAAACTGGCAGCTTTATGAGTTCTTTATTTATTGCATACACCACATTGTGCTTGGTGAGAAAATTTGGCAATATTACTTTTACACTGGTGATGGCACCTCTGCTACACGCTATCAATGGTCTGCAAAAAAAGTCAAGGCAATACTTGTTTGAGAAGTAGTATTGCCATGGCAATACTGGCAATACTGACAGCGGCGGCCATGCCCCCTTGAATCAGTGGCCTATCAATGAACTCAAGAAATGTGGGCTGATTAATGTGTTAGAAACTGATAAAAATTGCACATATCAATTAGGTAAGTAACAGAACAAAGCCTATGTAGCCTATAAAATACTTTTTATTAATGTGATTACTGAAGAGTAATAAATCGATGCTTTGCCATTTCAAGATGTAAACTGAAAATATATAGCTTAATATATATAGCCTAACATATAGGCTAATTGAGTTTCATTCCCCAGAACGTTTCAGCTGATATGTGCTTGTTTGTAAGCTAGCCTATCATTAGCCTGCGGTTGCCAAGATCTTCCCTCCACAAACATTAGTACAAGGCGCAAAAGGCAGCCCAGTAGCCCTTTCAATCAGGATGAACTTTCATTGGTAGCCTACGTTTTGTAGTTTTGTTATTATTATTTCGCCCTGTCACGTGATGTTTTCCTCTCTACCCATTGGATTACAACTCAACCCAAATCCATTCTAAAATATTGGCTTTTGTAGAGCTCATCTTGGAGATTTGCATAATGGATATTATTGCAGTTTTCTGTGTATTTTGAATGACGCAGTATTTTACAACCATTTAGTTATAGTACCCGTTTATTCTTCTCTAGTATTATATTGCTTTCCTGCCGTCACTCAATTTCGCGTGAGCTGCTTTATTTTAGAGACTTGGAACTATATACAGTACTGTGCATAGGTTTTAGGCAGGGAATGCTGTTTTGAATGTGAAGGGTGGTCACACCAAATGTTGATTTGATACAGATTTGCTTTTCCCTCACTTTGTATTTTATGAATTGATAAAAAGAAAAATGAACATGTATATAAAAATAAAAAAAATCCTTACTTTAAAGACTTCACACCTGCCTAAAACTTTTGCACAGTACTGTATATAATATATGTTGTATTTGTTTTCTCCAGGTTCCACTCCCATCATTTCCACCACTGGAAAGACCCCATTTCCATCATAGGAATTGTAACAGAAGACCTATTCCTCAGATCTATTCCAGTTCAAATAAAGCCTCAATGTTAAAATTAATTTGAACTAAATTCAAAGAGGAATTGAAATTGGAAAATTAAGTGGTTCCCAATCTTGTAAAAAATTTGTTTGGAAGATGATATTGATTAATGATTGATTAATCAACCTTTGTACAGCCTACTTTATCTTGTAGCATTAGTTGATCAATACATACAGTATGTCTTTTGAGCGTTCAATTAAAAATAACGGATACATTAAAAGTATGATTTTTATATTTTAAAGCAGGCAGATTCACAAATGTCAGTGACTTTGAAGTGTCTCTACAACCGAGGAGGCGGAGGACAAAAATCCTTGGTTGGGCATTTTGTTTAATACACAGTAGCCTCTAATGCCTTTGATACACTAACAAATTTTGTTTTAGCCAAAGAATTTAAGTATACAATCCATGTTGTATGAATGAAATAAAGACTCTTGGTGTTACAATTGGTACAAAATATGTACTGTGTTGTATACTTTAATATGTATAAAGTTAACTAAGTGCAGTAGAATATAGTTGTGTGTGTGTTGCTTGTGTTATACAGATTTCTTACAATTTTGAATTTCCATAGCTAGAGTAGTGTCTTGCCACCACGGGGCGTTTCACCTCCTTTGGCATTCACTGGGAGAACTTCAGAGCAGTGGCATAATTCCAGTAATGAAACATGCATTGAACGAAAGGAACACATGCAGTCAGAATGAAGTATTATATGTATCAGAGGACAAAGAACAGATAGATATGGAAAGAGAGGATATTGGTGCGACAACAAATATGACAAATAACTCATATGAGTTTTTGCTTCAAATATTTTGTATAGGATACAAATACAGAATACAAAAAGGGCAGAGAGATAAAATAAATTAAACAGAAAGGCAAAATATACATTTTACAGGGTTTAAACAGTCTGAATGTTACGTCCCCCACTGTGTTCTGTGTCTGTATTGTATTGATCTGTGTGTATGCATTGTATTGCGCTGTGTGCGTATGTATTGAATTTCTGTGTGTGTATGCATTGTATTGCTCTGTGTGTGTCCGTGTTGTATTGCGCTGTGTGTGTATGTATTGTATTTCTCTGTGTGTGTATGCATTGTATTGCTCTGTGTTTGTATGTATTGTATTGCTCTGTGTTTGTATGTATTGTATTTCTCCGTGTGTATGTATTGTATTGCTCTGTGTGTGTATGTATTGTATTGCTCTGTGTGTGTGTGTATGTATTGTATTGCTCTGTGTGTGTATGTATTGTATTGCTCTATGTGTGTAAGTATTGTATTGCTCTGTGTGTGTATGTATTCCTAATTACAGGTGACCGCTCCCCATTGGCTCCCCCGTCCATCACTCATCATCTTCCCGCCCGCTGACGGAGACCAATCAGGAAACGTTCCGTCTTATTCAAAAACCCTTCCCGGTGGCTGTCTCGCGAGAGCAAGATATTGAGGCATTTGTGTGTTAGTGTATCGCTCTCAGTTTTGTGTTCGTTTGTGGATTTATTCCGGTTGTTCGTTTTACTGTTTGTGAGTTTGTTTGTGTGTGTCGCTAACGCGATAATCTGATGGTTAGTTTTCCCCTTTGCCTTTTTTCTTGATCATGTATTATATACGGAGTTTATTTTCTTGATACTTACAGTTTTCCCCCCGTGTAGCCAGTACTCTGTACTGTGTTTTTGTTTTGTTATAATTCTGATCCCTGTTTCGCCAGTGTACTGTGCTTTATTTTCTCCCGTAGCTCGTCTAAATTTAGATACACGAGGGTTTACATTTACATCACGTAGAGTAATCTCTGTTTAGAATCATTAGTTTAGGAGTGGTGCCACCCCGTGTATTTTTCGATAGCAAGCTTGCGATAGGCAGTTTAACTATTTTATTTGTTTCTTTGATTTGGCACTGTTAGGATAGTCGTGGTGTCCCCTTTGTTTTGTCCCTGTTAATAAATACTTATTTTCTTTTTATATTCTTGTGGTCTCGTGTGTCCACCATCACCCCCACCCCGCAATCTCTGGGCCTTGTTCAACCCTTCCTGTACCTAGACAGGCCTTCCACCAAGAAGGGTCGTAACACTTAACATAAGTTTACAAGCTCTGAATGAGACAAACGTACTGTTACGTCCTCCAGGAGGTTGTATAGGTAAGAGGGGACCAGGTTCTGAAGGAGTTTGAAGGAGAGGATAAGGGTCTTGCAATCAATCCAGGCACTGGACAGGGAGCCAGTGTAGCTTGATGATACTGGGCGAGATGTGGACACTGGATCTTGTGCAGGTGATGATACAGGCAGCTGAGTTTTGGATAAATTGGAGCTTGTGTAGAAGTTTGAGGGGATTCCTGAGAGAATAGTGTTGCAGTAGTTGATCTGGGATATGACAAAGGCATGAACCAGGACTTCAATGCTAGACTGGGAGACTGATGGGCGAAGTCTAATGATGTTACAGATGTGAAAGAATGCAAACCGGGCAATGTTTTTATGAGAGGTTCAAAGGAGATAAAATTGTCGATTGTCAGTGGTGATAATAATCGGTTTTCTGAACATTATATTGCTGGGACTGAACATGAAACTCATGTTTCTGTAGTGAGCCTAACTCGATCCTGTTACCTCATCAGAAACCGGGTCATATTGTTCAAGAAAATTGGTGAAGTGTCCCTATAAGAAGCCATTTAGTCTGAGAAGGAGGCATGGCTACAGCAGGTTTCCACTAATCTGGTGGTTATGCCCTTGTTAAGATTTAACCATTTAGTTACATGTATTTTATGCTGTGTATTAGACCACTTAATTACATATATTATGTGCTGTGTATTAAAAGGACAATCCTACACATTATAATCTGTTCAAGGTCTGTCAATGGTCATTGTTACGATCTCTGTAGACTTTTCCCCTCTCTTACAGCGCACGTGTATCTAATGTATTTGATACGACTACAACAATGGCAGAGACGTGCCTAGAGGCTTAGGACTGAGCATGCGCACCAACAAGGGAGGGTCTAACGTCTAAACGAATTACTTCTCTCCATCCAGTTGACATATGATCTTGTATTCTACCACTGTATAAAAGGAGAACAGACCCCTCCCAGGTGGCGGCATTCGATAGACTGGGTTTGTGTGTCTGGGTGTGTGTGTAGGACAGCAGACTGGCGTAGCGTGGTGTCGCCCTTTGTTATCTTTTGATTTCATCGTATCCTTGACATTATTATTTTTGTATTGATTACTTTATTGATTAAAGCTTGCTATTGCTTATACCTTTAGTCCTGTCGTCTCTCAGAACTGCGGGACACGACACCCTGAAAATAATCTGACAAAACAAAAATTCTCTTAAACTGATAACTATTTATCTTCTCTATTTGTCACTACTTGGTTATATCTGCATTTACACCCCAAAAAATTATTGTACATTTGAATCATGAAATAGTTCAATGTTTGTCTCTGTTTTGAATAATTCATAGCTACCTCAAGTTCACCTTGGCTGCTGGAATGTTGTCCTGCAGGGTCGTCAGATGTGCAGTTGTTTCATACCTCAACGAAGAAGCTCTTCACTAAGTGACTCCACACTTTACGGCAGTGTTGCCAATTTAGCAATTTTGTTGCTAGATTTAGCAACTTTTCAGACTACCGTGGCAACTTTTTTTCATTTAGCACCTATAGCAACTAATTTAGCGATTTTTAAATTGAATAAATTTTAGCGACTTCCAAAAAGGGACAAAATTACACAAGCTATTTTCTCTGAAGCCAAGAGAAGTTCTGCAGTAGTTTGGCACCACAGTAGCATACAGCTTTCAGGTCATCATCCTCTTCCACTTGTACCAGCTCGGTGGCAATGGAGTTTAACAAGAAGAAGTGGACGATTTGCCAATCTGATTCATAATAATTTGGTATGGAATGACTGGGCTTGCTGGATTTGGCGGGGACCAAATTTGTTAATGTACTGCAATAATTAATACAAAACAGAATCTTTTTGCTTAAATAATTTAAATGTTATTGTTTTACAAACCTCTGATACCAGTGTTCTACATAAAGCAGTTTTATGTAATCACTCAATAGCCCCACTCGGACGGGATTACTGTTATGGGGGTGTGGGAGATAACAATTTAGCCATGCTCCACGGTAATCAAGCACATTGATCCGGACGGCCCTTTTTGCCAATTTGAAATTAGTGTGAGATGTTCAGATACACTCTGGATGAATGTGTCACTCACTCGCTGCCTGCATATTTAACATCTAATTGTAGGTTAAAAACAATTTAATGTTTTTTTTTCGTATTTCCCGAATACTGGCAAAAGCATTTCAAATAGGTTATATATTAATTATTCCTTTAGAATTAAAGCAGTTTGGTCACAATTATATCTGAATTTTTTACACCTTGTTACGTTCAAATATTTTTACATTTGCTTCATAGACCCTAAGGAATCACAAAAATGTATGATTGTCTACAGTATGGGTCCATGAATGTATAGGCTATAGGGAGTTTTAAATGTCTGAACCTAGGAGTGCAAGAACAGTTGTAAGAAAGGAGGCATTCCCATAAAACGGAGCCATGGAGATATTACATCTAAACACCATGTACAAATCTTTGATAAATAGAGAAAAAAAGAATACTCACTATCTGGTTTATTCAAATTGATAACTTTATTTAATTGCCAGCAACATTGGCACTGTAGCCCATTCACATTTGGCCACTTTTCTTGCTTTGAATTAATTATGGGTTACTTTCCTTTAATATCCACACAAGTGACTTGTTTTATTCAAAACTAACTAAACATGTTTAATGGAAACTTATACCTTGAATGAGGAGAATAAAATCTTATTTTTGTTGCAGATTTGGGTAATGTCTTTAGTTAAAACTAAACCATTCTATGTTGGAAATAGGTTAGAAAATTACATGTAGAAAATTACAAAGCATGTATAGGCATTATTTTACATGCACGGGACTGTACCAGAGAACAAAATATTAACTTTTGTAAAAATAAAAATACAAATTTTACTTATTAGAGGATTACAAACTGTAAACATACATTTGTTCTGTCAATTCAATTTCAGTATACTTTGATCAGTTCAGACTTCCCTGTATGTTTTCCTCAGTCTTAATCATAATAAAAAGTAAAAAATGAAGTATAACAAAAAGTTTGTTGTTATAGTGTGATTGAGAATACATGCCAGTTTTCACTAGCTAACTTGTATGGCCACGCGCTCACATTAGTTTGTTCTCTAATGTGTTTTGCTATGCAACTTTTTTACTGGAGGTTTAATTTGTCCTTATTTTTGATTATGTTATATTCCCAAATGTATCTTCTTTCTTCATTGCCATGCGTTGAGAACATTCTGCGTTGTTTTGACTTTCTGTGCTATTGAACGCATCCTGTCTTTTCTCTCCTTAACAATGCGACGTTCATGTGGGAGCAAGTTCTCACCTCTCGCAATTTTCTCAAGGATCTCAGACTCTTGCTTCATTTTCCTCAATCCAATAATTCGATCCTCAAAGCCTGGCTTTCGTTCGTCCTCCTCTGTGCGAATCAGTAAGTCTATGTACTCCACCGTTGAGAGGGAACTTTGCTTCAGGGCAATATCATTGAGCCTCTTAAGGCAGTCAGAGGACAGTTTAATGAGATACATCAATTTATCTTCAATAACACAAAACTCATCCTGTAGCTCTTCCAGCATCTGCTTAGTGGACATAAATTTACCTTGAGCCTTCATGAAGTTGTCTTTTAGTTCTTTAATAGTTTTCTTCTCTGTTTTGGTTTCATATGTCCAGAGGAATTTTTCCCTGTCATGGTCAAAATAGGAGCAATTTCCTGGACACATGACACACTTGCCATCATCATCCATCACAGCACAGGTTTTGATATCATCTCCCTCTGGCAGGCAGCATGAAGTGTGACATGTAAACTTGCACACTATGCAGTTAGTAGCAAGGCTGTCTAATTTTGTTCTTTTTGCCTCCAGAACCTCTACCTCAGTCTCAAAGTTTTGATTTTGTTGCATATTGTTACCCTCATTTTCAAGAGACCGTTTGAACTGCTTTATCTCTGTCAGTTTTGTGAGACCTGCTGTAATCTGAGGGGTTAACTGTGACATGGCTCTCTCTAGACGCTCTCGCTCTTCAAGCACCTGCTTAGTCATGGTTAGGTCTTTGCTCTTGATACTCTCCAGTGTTTTAAAAAAAGTCTTCATCTGCTTGAAAGTCGAGCCCCAAATAATCTTTTCAAGACCCTTATCTTCATCCTCTGAGTCTTCTTCATTTGAGCAAGTTTCCTCTGTCTTTTGCGAGAACAACATGGAATTGTTGAATTTAAAGTGAGTTGGCAATCCCTTCTTATTTTTCTGACAGGGCAAATCTGCAGCCTGGATGGCTCCCAGAACCGGTATATCCTTTCCGTCAGCAAATGTCACGAGCATTAGGATGTTTTCAGCCACATCTTTTCCAAAGATTGACATAATGGAGTCAAATATGTATTTCTGAGTAGCACTGAGACGAGCAAGGGATGCCTGAACAACAAAGCAGATGGCATCAATATGATCAATTCCTAAAGGGGAGCACAAGAATTCTTTCACTTGTTCAGTAATCAATTTATCATGTGCCAAACCTCTGGTATCTCCAAAGCCTGGTGTGTCAATAATAGTCAGTGAGTAAGGAATCTGAAAGCCTGGCTGGTTGTAGAGCTCATATGATGTGACGATTGAAGTCTGGCTCTCAGCCTGTGACCTGTGGGTCACCTCATGGATGAGCTTGAAGCGATAGCGGTCTTCCCACTTGACTCCAAGGATGCAGTTAATCATGACGTTGACCAGTGTTGTTTTACCTCCACCTGTAGCCCCTAATAGCAGCACTACTTTGTTTTTGGTTTGTTCTACTTTTTTACCAAAGGTGAACTGGTCAAAACTTCCACTGTCACTAAATTTCTTCCCCAATGTCAGTGTATGGATTGATGGGTTACCTTTCTTCAACCTCTCTGCTTGTTTAAGAAATTGCTCACTTTTCCCTTCTGATAACGTTTCTTTTGGTTTGGAATCAGATCTGTCAACAGTGGTCAGGACTGTCTCTTGGCTTGGTACACTCATACCGCTTTCACCACAGTTGGCAGACACTCGAACAATGTAAGACGTGTTGGCCTTCAGGCCCTGCATGGTGCATTCTCTGGTGATAGTTTTAATGCTATGCCACATTTTACTGTCAGCATCCTTGAAACCCTCTCTGTATTCAACCGTGTAACTCACGACTTCCACATCCTCTCCAACCATGTTGGGAATGTCCCAGGTCACCTTGATACTCTCTGCATCCACGCTCCTCTCACTGGGTTGTCCAGGAGGACTACATGGACGGGTCTTGATATACTCGGTTGAGTCACTTGCCAGGGTCACACCAGGTTTACATACAGCCTTGCAGCTTAATCGGTAACCCACATTGGGTTTTAGATGCCGAATTGTCTGGCTTGATTCAACTGCATTGACTTCTATCCATTCAGAGTCAGTCTCTATAGCCTGGTAAAATATGTGGTAAGATTTTACAAAATCAACGCCAAAGTTGGGAGGCTTGACTTGTAACTGGACACAGTTGTGTTCCACATTCAGTATAGCAGGGATACCTGGCTTTGAGGGCAATTCAAATTGGTCATTCAGAAGAATCCCTCTCTCATAAACGTAAATTGAAGTTGCAGGGAGGAGATTGTTTGGAATGGATGCAATGCAAAACGCAATGTCTTCCCGGCCTTTGTTTGCTTCTTTAAAGTCAAGGAACAGACGTATGTTTTGTCTCGTCTGAGTTGTTACTTCCCCAGAACGGAACCACTTTTCCATTGTAGATTTCTCAGGGTCATTTGGATCATAGCTCACCTGTGAACTATCACTCTTTGATGCCTCTGAGAGGAATTTTTCCAGGTCCACTATGTAATCCTCCTTTTCCTTCAGTGATGTGAAAGCAAAGCACACAATATAATGATTGGCTTGATCAAGCACTATCCTATCTAAATCACTGCTGGAGCTCACAACTTGTACTTCTCTCATAATGTCAAGGTAGGACCTTATGATGTTCATCTCTCTCTCTCTGTCGTTAAGATAAGTTGCCAAAAGATTGTCCTGAAATGGTGAGCATTCCTTGCTGCAAACCACTTTGATTAGCTCTTCCTCTTCTGCTCCCCCTCCTCGGATGTTAGGCAGAAGCTTGCATAGCTCCTTCTGAAAAACCAGCTTGTACTCTGAACACAAGTCTTTAAACTTGTTGAACTTTCCTGTGATTTCAGGGAACTTGATTGCTATATCTTCCTTTCTCATATCTTGACACCGGATGTCAATGTTATCCAAACTTCCAATAATACGTTGTGCACGTTTTACCAGGCTAACACTGATCTGTCTGACAAGCTGTGCAGCTGTGGAGTCCAAGTTCTTAAGCGGATAGAGCCAGACAGTCATGGGCTTAGCACGTTCTCCGTTTTCACCTAAGAGGCGTGGGAGGTCAGCGTATACCTTCATGGCATCAGGAAATGAAACAGGATTGTTTTCTAGCGCAAAATCCCCATGGAAAGTGCAGTTGAATGTGTTTGCCTGTTGTTTCTCCTCTTCAGTCATTTTCAGTGAGGCCTGTCCCTCAATGGATATGAGAGGGATCTTCTTTATGCAAGCTTGCAGATTTCCTTGGATCTCCTGGTGGTTCTCTCCAGAGGAAACGTGGCGATCAAAGACAAAGAAGGCCTGGGCCCCGTAGAGAAGAGCAGTCACCACATGAGTGGCAGAGCCCTCGTTAAATACATTACTGTGTTGAACATTTCCTGTCCCAAGATGATCCATTGTCAGCTGTTCAAAACGAGTGGTGGTGCGGTACTGGAGAGTGACCCTCGACTGATGCTTCGATGTCTTCTTGTCATGCAGGTATTCAGCAGAGCCCTTAACACTGATTAAGCCACCAAGAAAGCTTGCTTCTAGAGATGCAGACACATTTAAAGCCTCAGACTTGTCCTCACTAGAGTCAGACGCAATTATTTTGAAGTCTGTGTTTGGTTGTGGAGAGACATGTATGTGCTGTTTCAGAATCTCACTACCCCAAAGTGTGATACCTGTTGAATAATCAAAATAAAGCGTAAATACAAGATATATTTTCGAAAAGAAAACAACAAATCTCCCAATTAATAGGAATATTTGTTATAACTTTCATTGATCCCAATTAATTTATATTATTAGTATGTTTTTACCTGGAATGAGTTTATCGCTGCGACAGTCATACAGCATGCCCAGCTGGAACGGTCGACCCAGACAAGCTAGCTCCATGGTCTCCTTGTCAGTCATGACTGAGTTAATCTGAAAACAAAGATAGTTGACAAACAATGAATTTAATTTAACTATAAACCTAAAGCAGGCATAATGTAATAATGTTTTTTGTGATTTGAGTTGAATAAATACATTTTGGTATGTGCTTCCATGTGTGTTGTGCATTCAAACATTATTATAGAGTTTGTGTGTGGTAGTTTTCAAAACATTACACTGATCTTTTCTAATAAAGTAAACAATATATTCCACTTGATATCTATAATTTTCTATGAAATAACATTAAATATGCAGTACTATGCATAAGTTTTAGGCAGGGGATGGTCACACCAAATGTTGATTTGATACAAATTTGCTTTTCCCTCACTTTGTATTTTATGAATTGCTAAAACAAACAAAAAAAATTATAATCTAAATTGGAGAACAGGCTCCTATATTTTTTTCCAACTTTAAAGACTGTATACCTGCCTAAAACATTTGCACAGTACTGTATGCATATGTATTATGCATATAAATGTTGTATCCAGCACTGATAGTATTGATTGGCATGTGCAAAGAAGGCCGTCCTTACTGCAAGCCATGCTAGCAGCAACCAATAGCTTACAGCCAATGTTGGTAAAAAAAAAATTAAAAAAAGTTTTTCAAACTACTTTGTAACAAATAGGTTATCAAATTGACAATGTATGTGATACAAAATAATAAGAAAATATAATACATGCCAGCGAAAATTTTTACTCAATTCAGTTTATTGCAAAAGTACCCACTTGTTCACATGTCATAGACAATACAAAACAATGAAGTACCTCACTTTTCATGGGAATGTGTAAGGGATATCAGCTTGATTTTAAATACAATGTCCATCAGTCAGACACCTGCCTTCCAGAAACTAGAGTAGGTGGGGGTATTGGACCAAGCAGGATTACTCATATTTTTGAACATTTAATGGTACATGGTTCAATCAATAATAATAACTAATTAACACCTAATATATTAATGTTTAGTGTTACAAACTTAAACCGACATTATTAGTAGTTCGTAGTTTCAGTATCAACACACTCACACAAAAAAAGTCATTACCTAATCACTATGCAAATATGAATAGGTGAACTACCAGCAAGCTATAATTCAGTTAAAACCACTCGATTCATATACGTAATTTCCAACCCCTCAACACTTGTTTTAGAACTGTTCTTATCAAACAAATGTGTAGTTTAAAAGAAACAGTTTTTCTTCAATCTTCATATTGATCTTGCCTCTTCAGAATTGGATAACCTTTTTTGAGCCTGATATTGCTCTTGGATCCTTTTCCTTTCTTCCTTCTCGCGCAGTCTTCTGTTGTTATCCAACTGCTCTTTCTGCCGCCTTTGATCCTCCTCCATCTTGATCTCCGTTTCCATTCTCGTCTTTTCTTTTTGGAGTTGAATGTACTCATGTTGAATTCGTCTCTTCTCAGCCTCCGCTGCATCTGCCCGTTTTCGTTGAGCAGGATCTTCTATATATTCTATCTTGGTTGCTGCCGGACCCATTCTATTTTCTCTCTTCTTTGGGTATGCTATTTACTGTAACTGTGTCACACACACATAAGATAAAATGAAAATCTCATAGGCCTACACAAGACTTAAACGGCTGTATTAAAGAAACCCCCCTGATTACGTCAATAAAGAGCTGCATCAGCCCATCACCAACAGTGTAAACTAGAGCGTTCACAAGATTACGTTATTATTTACAAGTCTATTGCTTTAGAACCCAACATACACGCAATACATGCATTCTATTGTCGTTTATGACGACTTATTTGACGAAGCAAACGTAAAGCATATAATAAACCAGCTTCCGAATCGTCCAAACAGTTCATAGTCTGTTTTGTCTGCCACGCCGTGCCAAGCTATTTTTTATAAACCACGTTTAGAACATTTACGAACAGATGAAAGGGTACGAAATAACATAGATTTGCCCCTTAAAAAAAGTAATGTAGCCATGCAGTCAATCGCTTAATAAAACTCCAATTACGAAAAACGTTTTATCTTGATTTTTGGTCGACGACCTGAAAGTGTGGAGGATGGACTGGACATATCGATATATATAAAAATGTCAATGCACAAATTGCTTCATTGAGGAAAAAAAAGTATTTAGCGATATCCAATTTCTCTGTTGCATCTCAACAAAAAAGGCATTGGTGAAGCGCGTTTCAAAACTGGTAGCAAACTTCTCTAAAAACAATTACATTTCAAGCCTTGACGTTGACGAAAGTAACATATTGTAAATAGAGATGTGAAACTGTGCCCCTTCAAAATTTGTGGGTGCATGACGCCTCTGGCAGTTCTGATTGGACTCGTTCATCACAACTGGCATATTGTACCAGGCGATAAGGTGACGCCTGTGTCTGTCTATTTTCTAACTAGTTTCTTCCATTGTCTAGTTAATAATAATGATAACAATATTATTATTATTGTTGTTGTTATTATTATTATTATTGTTACTATTATTAACAATCATAATCGTAATATTAGTAATAGTAATATTCACAACTATGATTATAATTATTATGATTGTTATTGTTGTTGTTAATATTACTACTATTATTACTATTATTATTATTATTATTATTAGTGTAAGATTAATTAATATCAATATCGCCTCTAAAATCGTTTGTGTGTTAAGCACATAACCTTGCACTTCAGTCACAGTAGCGATTTCCACAACCATGTCAACAAAGTATTCGTTTACCAGATTCTACCATCTCGGGTGGTGCATTACCACTGTCCATCAAAAACCATCAAATCCGCCAGGTTCAATCCCTGATTTATAGTTCCGATAAAAACTTTAAATCGGTTGGTAGCTGCTATCAAGAAGCATGATCACGCTCATGAACCTAACTTTTTCTATCCCCATGTTATATCCATGTACCGCTAGCCCGAGTGAAAACCAAACCAATTTGCATGTTGGAGAATGAAATCCTTCAATATCAAATCCATCAATAAATGTGTCAATAAATCATTAAATGTACAAACAATAATTCAATACATCTTTGATGTATTTATTGATGGATGTATTTATGCATATATTTATTGAAGAATATATTTGTGCGTTTATTAACAGATATATTTATGCATGGATATGTGCACTTTCCATTCTCCATATTAAAGATTGTGTCTAAATGCCGTTTTAGAAATAAATCAGAACCAATATATTAATATCTATAATTGTATGTTAAAAATACAGGAAATTGCTATTGAACTGGACTATTGAAAACTCCATAGAATGTTCACGACCTAATAAGAATTTTCTTTGACTTGGAATATTTTACCCTTTATCTATTTTATCTTACCAGTGTCGCACTCTTCCTGGGGACTTGATCTTGGTCCGTGTAGGCTTAAGACAATATATGGGGATGTGTCCCTTTATATAGCTGGAGCTACAGAGGAGTGGTCTCATAAAACAATCACCTTGCTTGTTTGAACAAATGCTGCCATCACATCCCTTGGCGATGTTACTTACGTTCCTATATATGTGTGTATATATATGTATGTGTGTGTGTGTGTGTACATACATACATACATATATATATATATATATATATATATATATATATATATATATATATATATATATATATATATACACACATACAAACACAAACACACAGATACAATTTCGTTTTTTATATTGGTGTAACAGTCACCAAATATTGTATAGTTGCCTGATGTGTTGTAATAGCACCTACACTGTGTGCACTCTTTACCCTGCTCTGCCTATATAAACCCTAACCCTTCACCCTTAACTCTTTACCCTGCTCTGTCTATATAAAACCTAACCCTTCACCCTTTACCCTTTACCCTGCTCTGCCTATATAAACCCCCTTAAAGGGGACCTATTATGCTTATTGGGGTTTTCCCTTTCCTTTAGTTTGTTATATAGCTTGTTCTGCATGTAAAAGGTCTGAAAAGTTACAAACCCCATAGCCCACGCCAAAGGGAGCTACTCTCTCTCTCACTGAAAGCACTGCTCCTTAAAGAGACAGGGGTTAAAACGGAGCATTTCAGACTAGGGTGAATGGAGGTGCCACAAATTCAAGCAGTTCAGAAAAAATAAATAGTTTATTGAACATTAAAATGCTTAAACCTATTCTAGTAGAACTCCCAAATAAAGGTATGAACCTGAACATTTGCATAATATGGTCTCTCTTTATCCTGCTCTGCCTAAAAGCCCCTTAATTCTTTACCCTGCTTTATCCTTTACCCTGTCAGAATCTTCGTAAACATTTAAAACATAATAAATTATAGTATACACATTACTTTAGGTCAAATACATACAAAAAGTCTACAGGTGTATTGGTCAGGTGGACTAGGTCTAACTATAACAGTCTACAGGTGTATTGGTCAGGTGGACTAGGTCTAACTATAACAGTCTACAGGTGTATTGGTCAGGTGGACTAGGTCTAACTATAACAGTCTACAGGTGTATTGGTCAGGTGGACTAGGTCTAAC
>JAPMUY010003208.1:0-12500 GCA_026901105.3 Galaxias olidus
ACTGCCGGTTTGATGTTAAACATCTTTCCCGAGTGGTTGATGCGCCTTCCAAAAGTGTCCTTGTCGGGGTGACACGGACAAGTGTTTGCCTGCGCGTCCACGCAGCGCCTGGTGCCCTCTGAGCCCTTGAAAAAAAACAGGTACCCCATTGTGTCGTGCTGCTGCTGCAGGAGCTGCTTGCCATCTGCCTCAGATATGAGTTTGCCATGATAATCGCAAACAACATCTCCCTTGGCAAATGGCATGGTGGCAACGACTCCTGTGTAGACAGAAGAACAAAGGGTTGTGGAACATGTTTTAATACTTCAATTTCAAAAGACTATTGCCAAGCCCACTCCAACAGAAACAGGCACAAGCAAACAGAATGAATTACCTTTGCCTTTCGGTTGCCCGAAATCTTTCAGGCTGAGCCCTCTCCACTTCTGCTCCCTCACGTACTCCATTATGGCCTCGTCTTCCCCTATTGGAGTTCTTTGAGGAGAGGTTATAGCCTGGAGAACCTCGTCCACTGAAGGAATGTTTGACTGCCAGTTCTCATTGTCGATCTGCCGCTGGAGCCGTGACTCTGTGGAGTTCCTGGATGAAGTGTTTTCTGTAATAAAAAGGGGAACAATACGGTGATGAGTCTATTCTAGCAAATCAAAATTAAGTATTATAACGTATAATATCTCATTAATAGATATCTACAAATGATAGAGCACAATATCTTCTTGTTCTGGAAAGGTTTCAGGGATCCTTTGAGGGCAAAATTCACTATGTGTTTTAGGGCACACCATACCACTTTCTCATAAAATGCAATGCAAGAACCTTACCCAGGATATGTTTGATGCGCAGCTTGTGTTGCTCGTGTCGCCACTTCTGGTAATGCCTGAAGTTCTCTTTCACTCCGGTTCCCCAAGTGTCCTTGGTGGGTGCGTTGCCATTCAAGGTGACAGGAAACCATTTGAGGAAGTCATACCAGTCACTTACAGTGGCCGGGCGCGTCACTGCGGTTGACATTGCCCCACTAAAATAAATGAAATAAATAATTCAATTGCAACCCTTTATTCCACCAAAGTGTGCGTATGGAAAAACTCCCAGCAACCCTATATTGGGTAATTTGCCATTGGCCATTTTGTTCTGATATGAAAACAATGTCTGGAGATATTAATAATGGCATAGTGTGCTTACCTCTCCTGACTCCCTGGTGCTTGAGGCACACTACTACCGCTGCTGCTGCTGGCTGAGGAGGACCCAGTTTTGTACCTGCGTACTGTAGGTGACTCCATAAAGCTGTGGAACACAAAACCACAAACGCGTGAGCATTGGATTGGAAGACTGGAAACAGCAAAGCAACTAAGCAAATCATAGTTTGGGCATAGTTATAGCGATTACTAAAAGTTCATAGGAAAGCAGGGAAAATAATACAATAATAAGTGAAATGACTCACTGTTCCGACAGACGTTTCCATTGCTGGGACATGTTCTTCAGGGGCCCTCCATGTTCCGTCAGAAAGAAGTGGCCCTCATCATCTACGTGCGGGGCTTGCTGTTTCAGGGACATGGGCCGTACGTGGGTGAAGTAGCAGTCAAACATCTGAAAATGGCAATATGAAAGGTTACTTTCAGCATGTGTTCAGTTATCCATACAAGCCCAGAGAAATGACTATAGGGAAAGCTATTGTCAGCTTTAACTCACCTCTGCTTCTGCTTGATTTAATGTCACCCTGTCCTCATTCACTTTTATGATGACACCGTCGCTGAGAAACTGTCGGTTGTTCCAGTCCTCGTCCTTGAAATTATAAAAGGCGGGTGTTACATTCTAAACAATACATCATTTCTCTGGTCATATATCCAGCTGAACACGTTCCATCATAATAATCATAATACAAATCTATTTATACCTTAAACTCCTCCACATTTGCTGAGCTCAGTGCGTTCTGCTGCGTCAGAATCGCTATGCAGGCGTTTCTGAGCAGAGTTGTGTGTTTCCTCTCTACAGACTCGCCCTTCTGTAGTCGCTGACGAATCCTCCCCATTATAGGTGCTGCCCGTGTACGCAGTTGCTGCCAGTGGGTGGCGGGTGGAAGTGCAACATGAACGTCCACTTCAGAGCTGAAACAAAAAATTTAAAAAACAGCATAAGCACGGGGCAATTTTACATGAAATAAAAAACGAAGAATCCAAAGTCCATGGTCATGGGCAGCGGGTTATGATTGGGATGGTTAATATTGGACCAACAATGTACTTGTTTTACTGGAGGACAACGTAATCATGTTCTTAACAGCAATTGTACGCACTCATCGCCTCAAAATTATGGGATGTATCAATATGATTTTGACTAAGCTGAGCAGGTTAATTAATAATAATTAAAAATATGCAACTTATAAAGGAAACGTTTGGAAAAAGCAAAGACCTACGTAACAAGACGCACGCTTCAATGTATGAACCGTACGTGTGGCATGTACGGTTGCTGAGATACGGAATACTTAAAATTACAGTTTTAAAAATGACCCTTTTTTTGCTGTTTATTAAATATTAATAAAATATGTTACATTGTGTCAACTAACGTTATAAAAAGCACACACCTACGGACCAGGACGCACGTTCTGATGTATGAACCGTATGTGTGGCATGTGCGGTTGCTCAGATACTACTGACGGAAAAATTTACGGAAGAAAATATAACAATAAAAATAACTAACAACACTCATAATTACAGCTACATTAAGGGATGGTTTAGTAGCCTATACATAATGGCAATGATAATGCACTCACCACTCGGTCTCAAGTTGATCCATCACGTTTGCCGGCACATTGATGAGGTGAAATCCGCGTTTGAAAAGACTTCTAACCATTGTGTCACGGGCAGTCTCGGACATCGTCGCCGTCAACCAGGCGTAATCCCAGGTTCTCCCATGCTTCGTCCATCGATTGTGGGATTCTCTGGCCAACTCCATTTCTGCAGCCCGTGCTGCGTGATCCATCCCCTTCATGCAGACCTGGCTCAGGTGAGCACTCAGGGACAACTGTGCCTTCTTGCAAAGTCGGCAGTGCATGTAGGGTCTAGTTTTCCTAAGAGTGAGAGAAATTATTTGTAAAATAAGCTTTACAATCCAATATAATTTTAAACTGTAAATGTGAGTGCTCTGTTCATTTCGCTTTGTCTCAATGTTTGGAAAAGTTAGCATTTGTTTCAGTGGAAAGAGAGCGCATCGCCAAACATTAAACCATATCGTAACAGTAATACCACATTGGATTACTCTTTTTCTGTTTAGAAAATAGATAGGCTAAGATTATCCAGAAAGGTTCGACACCTTACCTGCTATCTTTAGATTCCGCCATGTTTGGTCTTGAAGAGGTAAAGAGAATTCAGAGAGCGTCGTTCAGTATTTCGTAGGTTCAATTAAGTGCATCCAGCTGCCCTCACTCGGAATACATAGTAGATCGATGCCGTCTTATTGGTTGGCTGGTCCGTGACGTCACTCTTGTTTGTGAGATTGGGGGAAAGGGGGTGGTGTTATTTTAAAATATAATTACAATCTGTAATTAGATTAGATTATTACACACGAAAGAAATACAATGAAAAAAGGCAGTCGCAAGAATATGGTGGAGTTTGCAGATAACAATTTGATCAAATGTTTTTGCACACAGGGTTTTAACAAAGAACAACATACAGAGCACAACATACGATTAGCTCACCATCATCAGCTCCAGTTCTCATGTCCACTAATTTAATGGCTCATCCTCCCCAACTTTCTCTTAAAAGCGTTCAGGCTGCGAGCTGGCATCTGTGCTTCCATACACAAGTCAACATATAGCTTGTAAGATGCCATGCTCATCCCTCCTCCACATTGTGTGCTGGCTTGCATGGCCAGAGCTAATTCTCTGGGCAACCATGGAGCTCTGTAACCAGCAGGCAAAGACATTGAAAGTGTGTGCGGCACACTCTGCTGTTCTTCCTCGTTTTCTGCTGTCACATCCTCTGCCTCTTGAATCTCCTCTGGGTGTTCTTGCCAGACGGTGGACCGCAAAGGCTGATTTGGCTGGATCGGTCTGATTCTGTAGGGAATAGCGTGGTGCAATCTCCAAATCTTTGGTTTGTTCACTCCAGCCAAAAGGATTTTATCCTGAATCTGCAGCAATTTCAATTTTGCCTGTGGGATTGGCATTGTAGCCTCCAGCCTGGACAGGGCATTGTAATCCACATAGACTTGCTGCTGAAGGAGGGCCACACAAGCTACAAAAGTCAGTACTTGCAGGAGGCCTTCATTGTTCAGTCTCTTCTCTCCACTCAGGTGTGTTACCACAGCTTCCTGCCATGGCAAACCGTTCTCTTTTGCAGCGGCAAGATTTCCTTCGTATGTCAGGCCCCGGCTCACAAGATTACGTATCACGGAACCCTCCAAAGAGGACGCCTTTACCAGGTCAGTGGGCTTTTCCTGAGGAGCCAGGATGTTCCAGTAGTGCTTCTTGTTCCACGACACCTTGGCGTTGTGGCTACTGTCTGTGAACTTCATGGCAGGGAAAAACTTTATGCCGGTCGCTTGAAGACCAGACTCCAAGACTTGCTTTAGAGGCTTCCCGGCTGCTCTCAGCATTGCAGCCGCTCGTTGAAATGTAGAGGGGTACCTAAATCTTTGCGCCCTTTCCAGTTCAGCAATCAGTTGGCCCCTGCTAAGGATTCCAGTGCACTTACCCGGCGGCTGGTTGCTTGTGTACACATGGACGGGGGGATTGTTTCCTCCCTCCAAATCACAGAGTACTATTCGGAGCAGTTCCCTGCCGAGGACTGGGTAGGCGGTCTCCAGGAAGTCTGCAAAACCAAACAACCTCCCTATTCTCTTCCTTTCCACCTCAGACTTTGTCCAGAAGTGGAGAGGTGGTGGATCAGTGCCAACTGCTGCGGCGTTAACAGGCTCTAGACCCAGAAAGCCTCTCTGCCACGTCATGCTCCGTTCATTTGATGTTCCTGGGCCCAGGTTTGTGGCGTAAATGTAATCATGCCTACTTGTTGGCTGTCCCCAGAAAAATATCTCCAGCGACAACTCCATCTGAAACGCTGTCCATGCCTCTGTGTATTTGCCCTGATTTCTCCCACTTGTGTGTGCTGCTGCCAGTCTGTCACACAGATGTGTTGCCACTTCCTTGACCAGGTTGATGAATGTCTGACCCTCTGCAAAAGGTAACAGCATGGGCCTTTGTTCTATTAGGGCTTTCATCCAGTCAACATTGAAACAACTCTCTCCACTCACAGGCCCACCCATCTGATCAGGTGACAGCAAAGTGACAATCTCTGCGCGTGCTGTCACTGTGCCTCGCAGTTTCTGCACATGCTCCCTCATGTGACAGAGGTAGAGCCTGCTGCGAGTCGCCATGGCTCTGGTGATGTTGTGATGCATGAGGCCGCAGCACACAATCTCCCCTGAGACCGGATGGGAGAACCATTTCTCCTGTCTATTGTGAGGTGTGTCAGCATACAGCTGCAGAAAGGTTAGCTGTCCTGGGAATGTGGCAATTCGTTTAAGCTCTTCCTGCACATCCATGTTTTTGCCGTTAAGGTTGCTTTGATAGTTCACTGCTTCCCGCATGGAGAAACAGGAAAAGAGTCTGCCTGCAGTTCCAACAAGCTCCTGGAGTGCATACTTTGACCAAAAGTGGTGGACGTTTCCCTGCCTGGACCGGAGGTCACAGGCTGAATGGATGCTTACGCCCCGCACCCTGGAGACGTCACACAAATCTGCCAAGGAAAAGGGGTCCCTCTGCTTTTGCCCAAACTTGCTTAAGACGACAACATGTTGAAGGTCATCATGGGGAGATGTGTTAGCCAGAGCTCTATCCAATAGGCCCAAAAAAAAGTCCTGGTCTTGCGGCAACACATTTGTGTAGGACAAGTCATACAGTCTGTTTTTACGCATGGTGGGTCGGGCAAAGTCCTCGTCTGAAGCTGCAGTTAGCAAATGAAGGAAGCATGAGTGAACCTCTGTGAGGTGTTCCGTAGCTGCTGTAGCCATGCCGTTAGCCTCTTCCATCCAACGTGCTCCGGTTCTGCCTGACGGGATAAGTGCAAGGGTAAGCCGCCATCCCTGTAAAAATGTGAAGCAAGCCCCTGGTTAGAGCAGTGCTAAAGAGGTCACTTATATGATGCTGACTCACTGCATCTCTTTTTATAAATTAATAAAATACAAAGGGATTCATAAGAAAATCTATATCAAATCAATATTTGGTGTGACCACCCTTTGCCCCTCAAACAGCATCCCCTGCCAAAAACGTATGCACAGTGCTGTGTGTATATATATATATACGTATATATATATATATATATATATATATATATATATGTATATATATATGGATATATATATATATTTTGCATGTATAGTTTATAGAAGAACAAATAATCCAATTACTTCAGCAAGAGAACCTTTTAATGCTACAGATGCAAAGAATAAAACATTTCAAGTGACTTGCCTGTGAGTGAGCAAGGTGAATCCCTTTGGACTGCCTCAGACATGCAAAACCCTTGTCATCATAGCTGTGAGGTTTGATGTGCTTTTTCAGGAGATGAAAGACGGGCAGCAGATTCCTCTTGGACGGTTTTTCAAACTTGACGTAGTGAAGGGGCATTGTGACTGCTGAAATCTCCTTGAGCTCTACCACAACACCATCAATGTCAAACGCGTAGTCTATAAATGCTGCCTGGTCCGACCGCATTACCATGGTGGGGTGAATGGATGTGTGCATATCTTCATCTGCAAGAAAATCTGCAACAGTTGGATAATTGCCACGCAGTCCAGCAAAACCAGCAGAGTTGTCCTGCGCCGTTGTAACGTAGATTGGTCCCACGGTAACAGCTGGAGTCCTAGCAGGTTAAGAAAATATACAGTAAGCAACTTTGAATGATGAAATCTATAACAACATATATCAGATGTGCATATACTGTCTCGATGTTGCTCTCTCTACCACACTGAAAATCATTCAGACAAATATCTAGGAATCCAAAATTGCTATATGAAGGATATGTGCCACAAACCTGGTGGGATCTTCTGTTGACTGGAGAGATGGCGGCTGCTTGCCTGCATTGAACCAAATCACGTTAACATTGCAATAGAACATCATTCACTTAATAGCACATTATTTTAGACGGTACAGTCATGTATCAACATAATGAATAAAAAAACATGTAGGTGGGGGTTCACATTATTACTCAAGCAAGTTACTGTTCACATCTGTGGATTAGAGTATTTCACCATAACCCACCACTGATATTAAACACTAGAATACCAAGTCAATTGCTTACATTTTCAACCCACTTGCTAAAGCTGAAAAACAGTAGTAGCCTACCTGTCAATAATAATAATGACACTCCTGATTAATTATGGTATAAAGATATTTCAAAAGCATGTTTGAAACACGTGTTTTTGTCAAATCAGAGTGTGAGGGATATTTACCACCAAGTATCGCCACCAAATAAACCATCATGATTGCTTACCATCTTGAGAATCACCAGGTAAATGTTGTTCAATTTGTTGGTTAAACTCATGTCGTGTTCTCCGTATCTCTCCAGCCAAACCGCTAATGTGGTTAAGCACAGAGTCCTCCAGCCTGGCAAAGCGTGCTTGTAGATCCCGGCTCATCTTCCCTGCAAACTGTTGACTGCACTGAGACGTCACTCCTTTTGGTGGTTTAGGTAAATTGTACAACACTGTCAATCATTTAAATACATCCCTCTAAGTCTGCCCCCAAGATCTGGCCTCACTCGAACATGCAAACCCAGAACAGCCAATTTCAACCCTCACCTTTCAATTTATTCCAGTGGTTCTTGGTATCTGTAGATCTTAGCATAAGAACCTTTCTCCCTTCTGCCCCTTTTCTTTTCCTATGGTAATATCAGGCATGAAATTCATTGACCCCAGATCACCTGTCTTTAACCATGACTCCGACTTTCTATACATTTGTGAGTCTGTCAATTGCCTGCATTCTTTCCCTGTTTTGCATCTGTAAAGCAACTTTGAGGAGGGCAATCAAACAGAATGAGTTACCATTGTTACAAGCATTTGCCTATCTATGCCTCACCCATTGGGGCCTTCAATATACCACACCTCTAAACTCAGCACATTTAGACTGTTTGTCTAGCCTAACCTGTTTTTAGGTAGGCCCTGTAGTATAATTTAGCCTTGACTTGCCTTTCAAATGAAGCCTGTAGAAGGAGTTCATGGTGGTGTCAATGTTATATTTCATTTTATTTAGTACTGTTAAATGCTGTGCTGCCATAGTGCTATACAAGAATGTCCACATTTGGCAGCAATCTTACCTGGGTACACTGCTAAATCTGTTATAATGGGAGTCAATGGGGAAAAAGGTAGGTTCTCGCAATAAAAGCTATATTTAAACTATATTATATTAAACCTTCATAATTTTATTAATTAAATATGAAAACATTCAGTAAAGTTATTTTCAGTAAAGGGATGTTTACATAATATGCCCTTATATTTATTAACACTAGTAACAACATTATGTTAATCACTCAGTTCAGTTGTCTTAAGCCTTAAGTTAAGGCCAGTAACGTTAGCACTGTGGGCTGGAACGTAAATAGAACGCCTGCCACTTGGGCAAATCAACTAGCATTTGCTAGCTAACTAGCTAGCATTGCGCCATATAACCGTCAATGCCAGTAAAGGAGTATATTGCAACTGCTTTGAGGTGACTTAATTAGGCCTATCACAGTGAGTGAATCGGCGCAGTCGTAACTACATAGCTATGGCGAACTAAGCGTTTCTCTTTTCTATGCCGAGCTATCGCGTGAAAATTGAACGAACGACTCAGATCCGAAGACCCAGTTGAATGAACTGTTCATTTCTGTTTCCTAATACTATGCTGAAAGCAATTAACGAATGACTCGAACGCAACTGTGGTTGCGCATGCGCGACCAAAATGAACGAATCTCTCTCTGAGACTACTCGGGACTCCCGAGTCATTTTAAAGATTCGTTCGAATTGTTCATGAACGACACATCACTAGTTCAGAGGATGCGAGCGAGGGAAGACGAGAGTTGGACAGTTGGAAAAGAGAGAGAGAATAATGGAGAAAGAGAGGACAAAGAAAAACAAGACGGAGGAAAGCGGGAGGACGGAGGAAAGCAAGGAGGAATGCGAGAGAAAGGAGGTAAAGAAGAAGGAATGCGAGAGAAAGGAGGAAGAGAAAGACACGACAGAGGGCGAGGAAGTTGAAGAGCTGCCTGTATGTCTGTTTTGTATATGGTTTCCATATTGTTTTTCGTTAAAACCCTGTGTGCAAAACTATTTTAACTGGGTGAATAACATTTTATCTTGCTTATTGTTTAGTTGAGTCAGGCGGACACTATTATCCTCGAAGAAGAAGATAGGGAGCAAGAATGCAACGGTGAGTAAGATGACACAATATCGTTATATTTGGCATACATTCCTCAATTTTATCCAAAGCGTAGGTAGCATTAGCATAGGGAGTGCATTCAACCTAAGCAGGCAAAACAGACACATTTCAAAGGGAAAGAGAAGAAAATTAACTCTAAAAAGTAAACGGCTATAATAGTATTATTATTATTATTATTATTATTATAATAATAATAATAATAATAATAATAATAATAATAATAATGAATGATAGTAATAAAACATTTAATTAAGGTGCCTATCCAGACACTCAAGGTCACCATACATGACAGGGACATCATCATGACACAGTTAAACAGCACAATAATGATACAATAAGCATCACAAGATTACAACGGTAAAGGGTATAGGCCTACCTCAACCAACCCAAAGTGTGAGGCATCATAATGAGAAAGCTTTTTTAAATAGATGATATTAAATATACTTGACTCAACAAAATGTTAACTGCTTTCACAGATATTGAAAGTGATGCGTCACTGTACCACAGTCTGCACCGGACAGAGACAATGGTGAGGAGTTTTGCCCATATTCTTGAAATGATTCAAAACCACCAATGATTAATAATTGAAAAAAGAAAGAGAGAGAGGGAGAGCCAGTGCAGCAGCAGCAGCAGCAGCAGCAGCAGCTGCAGCTGCACTAAAGAGCCCTGTACAAGACACTGCTTTCAATAGTGTTTAGTTTCTTAAGGATCCCCATTATTTGTAGCCGCAGTGAAAACTCTTCCTCCTGGGGTCCGCACAAAAGACAACCACATGCAAACATCACATGATGTAGGATACACAAGTCAAACCAAACTAAATGAAAAAGAAAAAGAATGCATGCTGTACATGAATTGAAGCAGTACCTTCAATCGACCTGGAGATGGCAGCGTCGACCCCTTTTTTCCCTGTTGCCTTAACCCAAGGCAAAACGTGACATACGCAATTAGACGGTGCCACAGTCGGTCGGAGAAAGTCGAAGTTTACTTTGCTGACAAGAAAAAAATAAGTAAAAGGTGATGGATGTTATTTATGTTTGAAACTGTACACATGCAAACGCATAGGTGATGAAGGGGGCTGGAAAAAGTCTCCGTGTCACGAGTTGCGTTGGCTATGATTTACTGAGATTTGTTTTGACACCTTTCATAGTCGTAATTGTGTTTGTTGTGTTATTTATGGTAAGTATGTATGTATGTATGTACATTTACAAACACACGCGCGCGCACACACATGTCCGTGTGTTTCCATATGTATGCCACTTGCGCTTGAGCGAAAGACGCACTTTTGCACCGTGTCTCGATGCTGGCTAGCGATTAGAAGAGCTGGCTTGCTAGCTGAAAGAGGACTTTTGCTAATTCCATCCCGTGGTGCAGGGGAACTGTACACAGGAATGATTTTTTTCCGTCGTGTTTATTTTTATTGACGTGCTCCTCACTATTAAGTTTTAACGGTCTTTCTGATTGTGATGATCAATTATAACTCAAGTGTATTAATTTGTCGCCAAAGCAAAAAGAAATAAACTTTTGGGGATGTGTAGGCCTATGCACACTGCCCGCGACATGAATCGTAATGACTATGACATTACAATATAATAATAATAACAATAAGTAGTCTTTATTTGTATAGCGTATTTCATACAGGTGCAGCTCAATGTGCGTCACATAACAGAGAATGCCCAAAAATGTAAACAAATAACAAAAATATGATTGAAAAGGGTAGAACTATGATTGTAAAACAGCATCAAAGTATTTAGAAAACAATCGTTATTAAAATAATATCATAAAATGAAATCAAATCAAAGGGAATAGAATACTGCTTAAGCGTCACACATCTACTTTGAACGTTTAGCTTATTTTAAGTTCATGTCGAATTAAACGCCTCATTGGAAAGGTGCGTTTTAAGATCCCTTTAAAAAGTGATGACTCATTCAGCCTCAGGAATATGGCTCGGAATGGAGTTCCACAGTTTTGGGGCCAAATAGCTGAAAGACGCCTCTCCGCTCCTCTTGTAGTTCACCATTAGCAATAATTATAATAGCAGGATAATAACTCTTAGGGTGCCTTTCAAGTAACCCGAGACACTTTACAAGTAAAAACGCGTTCTCTCACGTGTTCCTTGTCTCACATTTCGTTGTCATCTACCCCCCCAGATCAAGCCGGGAAAAGCAGAAGCATGGACCGGCTGGAGGTGTTGTTTGAGGAGCTGGAGGCGTTTGTGCTAAGGCGGGTGGCCTCCATGACGGCCCAACTGCAAGAGCTGAGGCGTCAGATCGAGCGGGCGGGACAACGGCCCCCGGCCCGCTTCCCTCTCGACGACTCCCTTGACCTGGAGGAGTTGCCGTCTGCCTCTCCCCGGGGAGGCCCACCAGCCGCCGCCGCCGCCGCCCTCGGAAGCCCCGACTCTTTTCCCTTCGACAATCTTGTTCCGGCCCTCGGTCGGGAGAGCCCTCTCCTCCTACCCCACTCCCCGCCAGCCATCAGCGTTAGCAGCAGCAGCAGCAGCAGCAGCAGCCGGGGCTCCTCTAGAGACGATCTCGGTTTGGCCCCTGGTCAGCAGGGTGCCACCCAGGCCCGGCGCTCCTCACCCCCCGCTCGCCCCAGCAGTGGCAGCCACCAGACGACTCGCCCCCGCCACTCGCCGGCAGCCAGTGCGCCCGCCATCAGCAGCCAGGGCTCTGCCTGTGGGGATCTTGGTCTGGCTGCTGGTATGAAGAGCCGCCGCCGCCGCCGCCGCCCGCCGCCGCCATCCCCAGCAAGCGGCAGTCAGCAGACGACTCTCGTCGGCCGCTCCGCCCCCGCCGCCGCCATCGTCAGCAGCCAGCTCTGCGACGATCTTGGTCTGGTCCCTGGGCTGAAAGGAGCGCCCCGGGCCCACCGCTCCTCGACCCCCGCTGGCCCCAGCACCGGCGTTGGTCCGAGGGCTCTCCTCCTTGCCTCGGCGGCGGCAGGCAAGAGGAAGTCCCTGCCCGAGGGCGGCCCTCCCCGTAAGGTGCCTTCCCTCGGCCCCGACCCGCCCTGCGGCCCCCCGGCCGCGGCCAGCTCTGGCCGAGGGACCCCCGCTCTGGGGCCGCCGGCTGGAGGGAGTCTCTCGGCGTCCTCCGTGAGTGGGAACGAG